>CM035171.1:123601437-123781230 GCA_020205615.1 Panax quinquefolius | reverse complement strand
GGATCATCCTTTATGCATAATTATTAATTAAACGAAAAAGATGAATAAGAATCATACCCTTGAAGATCGAAGTTTCCTCGTACAAGTTCACCTCCAATCCTTTTCGCGTTCAACTTGAATCCACTAAGGGTTTGGTTCCTTCCTTTGATCAACGTTAGCCACCCAAATGTTTGGCCTCTGAGGTTATCCACCAGGAAGAAGAAAATTCAAGAAGAAGGGTGGTTGGCTAAACCCTAGTTTTTCTATCTCATAGAAAGGGTGTACTCTCACAACAATTGGAATTATTACATTATGTTGAAAAATCAACAACCATTATCACCCATAATAAGACTCTCTTATTTATGTATGTGGGCAACCCATCTTAACAATTAAGGAATTGGGTTTTATTTAATTAATTAAATTCTTTTAATTAATTAATCTCCCTAATCTTATTAGGGATAATTAATTAAACTCCTTTAACCAATTTTCCTTCCTAATCCAATTAGGAATATTTGAGAAGACTTATATTAAATTAATTCTAAACTCTTATAGAAATTAAAATAATAATAATTGTAATAATATTAATAAGACTCCTCTTATTAATTTATATTTAATATTTCTAAAATATTAAATAATAAATATTAAGCTATTTAATTTATTCTATCACCATAGATTAAATTAAATATACATAACATATTATTACGATTATGCCATTAACTTCTTAAATAATTATTCTTCCTTTTATGGTGTGTGACCCTTTAGGTTCTCCATATTAAACCCAGTTGTGAATAAATCAATTAGAACAATTCTAATCTTTATTTAAATAAATAAATTAAACAATTAATTTATTTAAATAATATTTATTCTACAATAAGGGATAAGCCTCTCCTGTGATCAACGACTTTCCGTAAGATAATATAGATTTCAACATTAATCATTAAAGAACCTTTGAGTAAATAGTTCTTAGATCTGATTCAATCCTTCCACCATCTGACGTCCCAATTAAATATAAGACATGGAATTCTTTGTCGAGTCTTATTTTATTTAATTATATGTATTTCGACTCTTAAACGCATTAACTCCAAATAATGCAAATTAGAAACTCCTTTCTAATTTCATTACGCCCTTAACTAAGGACTACTTGGGTTGTCATTTATCGAATCACATAGACATTTCTCTTTTTTATTAAAGTGGTAGATTCTTTATCGATCATACATTATCTCCATGCATAACTTATTATACCCAAGCATACCCTTTGATATACCCTAAGGGTCTTAAAGAATAAGTCAAAGTATAACTCATCATACACAAGATCTTATGATGATCTCAAGTCCAAGGATTACTTGACTTACTATCACTACGAGAATTCCTATTGACAAAGAAATAAAACTCCATTAGGTATTCCTTAGCGAGCCACGTTCAGTGAACTTATTCTCTAATAAGCACCTACATACTTGCTTTAGTGTCTCCACATAAATGATCACGAGATCAATCATCCTCATCCAATGAGCAAGCAACGTATGTACCAATCTATCCGGATTCACTAATCCCCAATTTAGTAATCCAACGATTGGGAACTATTTTAGTTTTTAAGCTTTCTAAGAATTTAGATCTCATTAGAATGATCATCATCATTATTCTAAAAGCATTGCTTAAAACTATGGGTTTATCACATATTATAAAACAGCATCATGTAGATAATTAAAAGCCTTTAATAAATTAATACTTTTATTAATAAATGAATAAAATTGTTATAAAGTATATGCTTTATCATCAAACATGATTGCTGTGTGCATACTACTTTCACTTGATACCTAAGTGCTACCCATTCATTTATCTCTCCTGCATGTGCTCAACGTTTAAACTTGACTCGGAGAAATTAGACTTTGACCTATCTCGTGGAAACTCAGTTAGGAGAAACTTTCATCACATCCACTTGCTTATAAATCTTGTTTGATTCAAGTTGGCACCATTACTCAACCATTGACCTTATCTCTTTAAAGATACTTGCTTTTGATGTGATTTTAGGGATTGATTGGTTAACTACTCATCATGCCAAAATTGATTGTTTTCATAAAGTGGTTAGTTTTCATATTCCTAACCAACTTTTGTTATGTAATTCAAGCAACTAAACCATTAAAATCAATCACCATCATATCTAATCATAAAGCTATTCGTTTATTGAAAAGCGGATGTCAAGCTTTCTTAGCCCATGTTATGGATTTGAATAAAGACACGTCAAATTTGAATAATATTCTTGTTGTTATTGACTTTCTGACGATTTCCCGAAGAACTTCCGGTTACTACCCCGAGCGTGTAGTTAAATTCTTTATTGATCTTGAACCTTGCACAAAGCCCATTTCTAAAACCCCATATCGAATGGCTCCTATTGAACTTCGAGAGTTAAAGGTCCAACTACGAGAATTGTTGGACATCGGTTTCATTCGTCCTAAGACATCTCCTTGGGGTACTCTCTGCTTTATTTGTAAAGAAGAAAGACGGAGTATGCGACTTTGTATTGACTATCGGAATTGAACCATGTCACCATCAAGAATAGATATCCTCTACCTCGTATTGATGACTTGTTTGACCAAATTGCAAGGGCACAATTCTTTTCAAAATCGATCTTCGCTACGGATATCATCACTTTTGAAGATTAGAATCGAGGATATTCCAAAGACGCCTTTAGAACTCGATGACGGGCATTATGAATTCTTAGTCGCCTTTCTTGATTGACTAATGCTCCGCTGACTTTCATGGATATGATGAACCGAAGTATTCAAGGAATATTTGGATCGGTTTGTTGTTGTCTTTATTGATGACATCCTTATATATTCCAAAAGTCGTTAAGATCACATGAGCACCATTTGAAGCTAGTACTCGAAGGCTTCAGAAAACAAACTATATGCCAAATTAAAGAAATGCGAGTTACGGCTTGAGAAGTAGCATTCCTTGGGCACGTGGTGTCGAAAACATGGAGTATCCGTTGATCCGTGAAGATTGAAGCAATACAAAGTTAGGAGCAACCGGAAGTCGGTTGATCAAGAAATCGTAGCTTTTTGGGCTTAAATTTGGTTATTATCGGAGATTCATTGGAAGGTTTTTTCGAATCGCTACTCCATTAACTCGACTAACTCGGAAGGATACAAAATTCGTTTGGGCGAAGAATGCGAGAAAAGTTTCCAAGAGCTTAAGAGGAGACTTTTTCGGCTTTGTTCTAACAATACCATCTGGTTTGGATGGATTTGTTATCTCTGATGATGCTTGAAGCAAAGGGTTAGGATGTGTTCTCATGCAACGTGAGAAAGTCATAGCCTTTATGCCTCGCGACAACTTAAAGAGTATGAGAGGAATTATCCTACTCATGATCTAGAGTTAGCGGCAATCGTTTCAGCCAGCTAAAAATATGGAGGCACTATCTATATGGGGAGAAAGTGGAGATATATTCGGACCATAAAAGCCTTAAATATTTCTTCACTCAAAAGAACTCAACATCGCAATGACGTTGGCTCGAGCTATTGAAAGACTACGACCACACTATTCATACCATCCTCGGAAAGGCGAGCGTGGTAGGTAATGCGTTGAGTAGAAGATCATATACTGAACGGAAAGTGCGATGATGTCAAGTATACGCGTAGAGCCAACTTTAATAGAAAAGTTAAGGTTGCTCGAGCCACAATTCGGAGCTGATGCATTATGAAGAAAGAAAGTACTGAAGGAGCTATTAGGGCGAGAATTGATGAAAAAGGAATACTTCGAGTCCACTCTGAACTTTGTGTTCCTAACGACTGATTTGAGGCACAAGATTATGATGGAGGCACACAATACACCATTTGCAATCCATCTGGAAGTACTAAAAATGTATCGTGATCTTCAACATACATTTTGGTGGAACAATATGAAGAGAGATATTGCAAAGTTTATCTCGATGTGTTTAACTTGTCGGCGTGTAAAGGCGGAGCATCCGGTACCTAAGGGTCCGTTGCAACCACTTGAGATTCCAAAATGGAAGTGGGAACATATTACCATGGATTTCAAGTTACGGGTCTTCCCTACGGTTTCTCGAAGGCATCAATGTTATTTGGGTTATTGTTGATAGATTAACCAAGTCTCGCTTCATTTCTTGCCGAATACGGAGACTTATTCACTTGAGCGTCTTGCTAGTATATGCGTGAATGAGATTGTGAGGTTGCATGGCATGCTGTATCCATAGTTTGGATCGTGACCCAAGATTCACTTCAAGATTTTGGGTTAGCTTGCAAAAAGCTATGGGCACAGTTCTGATTGATTCAAGATACCATCCTCGAAACAGACGGACAATCGAAAGGACTATTCAAACTCTTGAAGATTTATTAAGACTACGTGTCCTGACTTCAAGGGCGGTTGGGATAAGTATTTACCATTGGTGGAATTTTCCTACAACAACGAGCTTATCGAGCAAGTATAGGTGTGGCTCCATTCAAGCATTATATGGACGAAAATGTCGCTTCTCGATATGTTGGGATGAGGTGGGTGAAGCAACATTGTTGGGACCCGAAAGTTTAGTACGTATGACTCACCGAAAAGATTCATATGATTCGACAACGTATACAAACGGCACAAGATCGACAAAAGAGTTATCGCGGATCTTCATCGAAAGGACGTGGAATTTAGTGTAGGGATCATGTATTGTTGTGAGTTGCTCCACGGAAGGGAGTTACAAGATTTGGGAAGAGAAAGCTTTCAATCCACGATTTATTGGTCCATTTCAAATTCTTGACCGAGTAGGAAATGTAGCCTATAGACTTGCGTTACCTCGGTATGTCTCGTGTTCATAATGTGTTTAACATATCCGCTTATCAGAATATGTGAAAGACCCAAACCACGTTATTGAGTTAGAACCCTGACGAGATAAGCAGAAGACTTAACGTATGAGGAGGTACTGTCGAAGATTTTAGATAGGAAGGAGCATGTCCTACGCCAAGAAAGGTCATACCACAAGTTAAAGTTTTGTGGAGGAATCATGCTATAGAGGAAATGACACGGGAATTGGAAACGGAAATGAAAGCGAGGTATCCTCACCTTTTCAAACACACAGTATACGTCGTCGATTTCGAGACGAAATTTCATAAGGAGGGAGGTTGTAAGACCCCAACTTATTATTAATGAAATTTAATTTTCTCTATTTATTATTTTGAAATAGTAAGGGTTGATGTGATTAATGTGGATAGTTAGGGGTAAAATACGCAAATATTTCAAAATAAGCAGTGGTTATAAAATATTCATTGTTGTTGGGAATATTCGTTTGGTCGTGGAATATTCAGATCTTTGTCGGAAATATTCGTATTTACTTGGTAGCAGACCAAATGTGCTAGGGCCCCATAACTGGAAAGTGATTGGATGAAGAAAACGACAAATATAAGTTGGTTAAAAATAATCTACGTAGTTATTACTGATTAATCTTTGTTAAAATACCCGTGGTTAAAACACGAAAGCACCTCGGTATTGCACCAAATTGTTGATTCTTACGTAAAGGCCTTCTACTCAATAATGGTTACGATAATTATCGTTACGTTATTTTATTTTATTGATTCAATAATTGTCAAGTTGATATTTTATATTGGCATTGTTTCATAATTGTCATTACACAATATTTTTCATTATCGAAGCTAATAATTCATATTATCCTCAATAATATTATTAGATAACATTATTGGCAATGTCTAGAAAGTTACGCTCAAGGAGAGGTTTGGTCACCTAATTGCGCGCCAAAGAAGTGAGAAATTCTTATTGGAAAGCCCCCTCTTCCTCGAATCACACAGTCACAATATTGTGATTCTCGTAATATTATTTGTGAATAATTAATTATTGATTCATATGATGAGGAAAATATTTATTTTATGTGGATATAGATGGAGAAAATTTTTAATGTGACAATTGTTGAAAATTGAAATTTTATCTTTTTTCCGATAAAATAATTATTTAAATATATTATTATATTTTAATAATATAATAATGGTGATATTTTTACAACGAATGTGGGATATATGAGTATACGAGGAGGAAGAGTATTTTTGTTGCAATAAATGTTTAAAACATGTTAAACATGTCGATGGACCCCATTTATTATTCGAAATTTGATTATAAATGTGAAAAATTGTCCGTTTGTGGATTTCTCAATTTCTGCTTTGGAATTCGTAAAAACATTCTTCCGCAAAGTTGTAGAAATTGAATTTCCTATAAAAAATCACGAGATTCGAATTTTTCCGATAAAAGGGCTATTTATTGTGAATTATTGAAGTTCAAGTTCAAATAATTGATTTTGGAAGTTTTAATTATTATTTAAAAGAAAAACGTTTTTTTTTGCATTTAAGTGGGCTAATATGTGATATTAATTGCTTGAAATCAGATCTTCAAAGATGGGCTAAGGAAATTTATAATATATATTAATATTTTATTAAATTTTACGCTTTGGTGTTCAAGCAATTTCCTATAAATAGGGTGCTTAGTTAGAATTGAAAATCACACCGTGAAGTTTTCTTTTCTCTATATTATCGAGCGTATTCTTGTGAGTATTTTGAGTATACTTTGAGTATTGTTAGACAGTGCAAAGTTCCTTCAAAGACTATACCCTAGATTCCAAATTGTAAGTCTTGATCTTTCGAGGTAAGGGATATTATTTTTTTTCAGAATGATATTATTTCTTCAATATCATTATGTTGAAATATTGATCTGAAGTTTTATCAAATTTGGAACTTTTGGTGTTGAAAGTTACTATTCACGATACGACCTTTATTCACGATACTAACACTATTCACGAATACTGCAGATTATTCACCGAAAAAATGAAAATTCTTCTTTTTGTCCAAAATATATATTCGGATACTAGCTTTGATTGTATCCATGTTTTGATCATTCTTGAATTTTACACCATCGCTACTATTTTTGAGGTATTTTTGGACGTGAATAAAACAAAAGTACTCTAATCCTTAATCCTTAATCCTTGTCATTTTGTTTCACCGGATTCGCTTTTTAAAATATTTTCATCATCTTCGATCTTAAATGATGATATTATGGAATATCTTTGGCTCAGCAAAAGCAAAGATGAATGATTTCTGAAGAATATCTTTGGCTCAGTAGTGCAAAGATGAACAGTGTTTAGATGAACATGACCAATCGATGAATATCTTTGGCTCGTAGTGCAAAGATGAATATGTGATTCCGATATATATTGATTGATGTTACAGGATGAAAGATAGATTATGAACTTTTAAATTCATACATGGAAGATAGTAGTTTGCATTCTCTACTTAACTCTTCTAATGAATTATTATTTCAGCTGCGAATATTGATTTAAAATTTGTTGTCTATCAGATTCTATTAGATTTTTCCCTCGTTGAAGACTAACGATGAATTTGTTGTATATTATCTTAGTCATAATATTCTTTATCGAGCTAGTTGAGCTCACCCTTTTCCTTTTTGTTCCATTTTTCTCGGGAGGCGAGAATATAGCGAAAACGTAGCCTGTAGTATGGAATGAAGGTTTTAGAAAAGAATTGTTTAGTAGTCCTCACCATTTTGTAAAATAATGTATCAATAAATGTGATGAGGATTTATTTGAGTATAGATATTGTCTAGAAGATAATATTTGTATTCAAACTCACGAGTTTCTTGTTGTAATAATAAAGTTATAGTTGTTTCTTCGCACCATGTATTGACAACTCGTAATGGGTGATGTATACCTATTTTGGGGCGTCGCAAAGTAGTTATTTCATACCACGATTTGGCGACTCGTAATGGGTTGGATGGAATGGACCTATTTTGGGGCGCCACGGTTGGTATCGAGCTATAAGTAAAGAGCCCCGAGCCTCTCACCGGTGACTTCGCCATTGATGGGGGATGCACCGCCGACTTCAGTAGGGCACGCCTGCTCTCTATGGGCAAACCGATAGGTATCAATGTGAGGTGTCGACACAAGTTGGTGTCCAGAGTCACGATTGGTATCGTAGCTTAGGATATGATCTCCCAAGCGAGATCGGGAATAGAATCTAGGAGGGAGAGACGAGTAAATCCTTCTCTAAAGGTGTCCTACCTAAGATTATTTGTTAGTTGGTCAAGATATAGGATATTATGTGATATATTAATTTCCTTAATTAACCCTTGTTTTATGATAAGATTTGAGAATGTAGGTCGAGAATATTAACAAAGTGGAGTAAATGAGACCGTGAGATGCCTGTCTTTTACCAACGAGGAGAACGCGGCAACAGTGACAATGTACCTCCTATTAACAACACCACCGAATGTATGATGAACGAGGGATGTTTAGAAGTTTTTGCAGCTCATGCAAAAATCGAGACGAGGAGACTCGTGTTCAAAATACAGAGGAGAAATGATAGCAATTCACGGGTTGTCACAACCAAGCGCTTCAAAGAATTGGGACCACCGAATTTAATGGAAAGCCGATCCGATCATGGCGGAAACACGGGTCAAGCAAATTACCAAGATATTCGATGTCTTGGGATACACAGAGAATGAAGGTTCCATTCGCCACCTTTATGTTCCGGTGGCGGCGACATCGGTGGGAATCGTAGAAGCGTACCATCCAACAAGACTCAAAGATGTCATGGGAGACATTTTAGAAAGCTTCAATGACAAGTACTTCCACGAAAGTATTCGCTATATGAAGGAAGTGGAGTTTATTAGATCGGAGCAGAATAACATGACGGTGTCCCAAAGACGAGGCGAAGTTCATGAGTTATCCAGTTTGCACCTCATTTGGTGGAGAATGAGGAACGTATGACGTGGATGTTTCGAGAGGTTTGAAACCCAAGATACGCCAAGATCTCATTTCTCATAAATTTTCTCTATTCGGATGTTGTCACAATGTGGCTCGCTTGTTAGAAATGAGATAACGTAACGCTCAACCGAGGACCATAACCAGGATCATACCAAGATAATAACATCGTAATAACGATAACCAAATGGAGAAAGAAGAATACCGACAAAGGCGCAGAACTACTCAGTGGTAATCGTGGCCATGAAAATAGAAGAAGCGAGTCGGGAGGAGATTTTAAAAGAGGAGATTCAACAACGACCATTTTAAGACGTCACCGCCAAAGAGTAACTAGTTCCAAGGAGGAGAAAGACCACCACCCACAGATGTTACAAATCATGCGGAAAGAGGGACATATCACCCCAAATCCGCCCACCAACAGCTTAAGGTATGCTATAATTGTGGAAAAGAAGGACATATCGCCGAGATCAGACGATATCGAAACCCACCCAATGAAATGGTGACTCAAAAGGATGTCCCGTAAAAGTCAAAGTCAACGGCCTCGAAGAGCGTTTGTCGTGACCCAATAAAATACGAGGAACCCGAACGGGTTAGCACGGGTTAGTTAATTATAAATTCTTACGTAGTTTATACCTTACTAGATACCGGCTTCTACCCATTCTTTTATCTCTCGTCTTAAGCGCCAACGTTTGAACTTGACTACGGAGAAATTGGACTTTGACCTATTTATGGAGAATCCAGATAGAGAAACTTTCATTACATCCGTTGTTTAGAAATCTTGCTTGATTCAGTTGGCACTATCACATTACTCGTTAACCTTATTTCTATAGAGATATTTGCTTTTGATGTGATTTTAAGGTTAACTACTCATCACGCCAAAATTGATTACTTTCGTAAGGTTGTTAATTTTCATATTCTCTAAGCAACCCGTTATTCAATTCAAGCAATCAAACCATGGTAATCAAACATTTTCATATCAAGCAATGAAGTCATTCGCTTATTACGGATGTCAAGTTTTCTTAGTCCATGTTATGGATTTGAATAAAGACACGCCGATTTGAATAATATTCCGTTGTTATTGATTTTTCCCGACGTATTTCTGAAGAATTTCTTGGTTTACTCCCAAAACCCGATATTAAATATTGTATCGACTTTGAACCCTAGAAAAACTCATTTCTAAAATCTCATAATTAATGGCTCTATTGAACTTCGGAGTTAAAAAATTCAACTATAAATTTGCACCGAGCCTTTATCCGGTGACTTCCTTTGTGGAATGCACCGCCCGCCATTCTCCGTAGGGACACCATATTCGCATGCGATAGTAAAGCGATAAGTGTCATTGTAATGTGCTATCCAAGGTTGGGATATGAAATACAGATTGAGAACAACCTAAGTCGATAATCGAACTACGTAGCTTTCTAGGCTTAGTTGGTTATTATCGGAGATTCGTCAAGGATATTCTCGAATCGCTATTCCATTAACGCAATTGACTCAGAGATACAAAATTCGAATGGAGCAAGGAATGTGGGAAGAGCTTGAAGAACTCAAGAGAGACTCATTTCAAAGACATGTTCGGATAATGCCATCCTGGAAAAAGCGAACGTGGTAGCTGACGTGTTAAGTAGAAGATCGTATACAAGTACGAGTACGATATTGTCAAAGACTCATTTCGTATAACTTACAAATATTAGAGATGGAGATGAAAACTCTAGGTACCCACGTGATGATATACGAGTATAATCGACTTTAATCGATAAAGTTAAAGTTGTTCAAGCTACAAACCTGGAGTTGATGAATTTGAAGAAGGAGGTGCAAGAAGTTGTTATTTCAAAAGCGAGAATCAGTGAGGTGAGGAAAGCTCAAACCTTCGATTTATAAATCCATTTGAAATTCTCGATCGAATAGGAACTATGACCTATAGACTCGTTTTACCACCAAGTATGACGCGTGTTCATAACGTTTTTCACGTATCGATGTTACGTAAATATGTGGATGACCTTAACTACGTCATTAAGTTAGAACCGACGAGAGATAGCCGAAGACTTAACGTATTTGAAGAGGTACCGCCAAGATTTTGGATAGGAAGGAGCATATCCTACGTGACGAAGGTCATACCACAAGTTAAAGTTTTGTGGAGAAACAATGCTATTGAGGAAATGACCGAGTTGGAAACAAAATGAAAGCGAGGTATTCTCATCTTTTCAAACACACCAGTAATGTCATTATTCATGAAGTTACTATCAAATTTGGAACTTTTCATGTCGGGGTTACTATTCACGAAGTTACTATTCATGGGTTACTATTCACGAAGTTACTATTCATGAGTTACTATTCACGAAGTTATTATTCATTTAGTACTATTCACGAAGCGTGAAGATGTTTTTTTTTGTGAAATTTCTATCTTTTGGTGTCTGAGTTACTTATTCACGTGATACTTAAGACTATTCACGAATCACTTGCACTATTCAATTTAAAAATGAAATTTCTTCTTTTCGTCTAAAATATCTATTCGGATACTAGCTTTGATTGTATCCATGTTTTGATCATTTTGAATTTTACTTGATATGATTATTTATGAAGTATTTTGAACTCTTGATTGCCTAAAGTGCGAATCCATAATACTTGTTCTTTTGTTTCACTCGGATTCGCTTTTCTTTGAAATATTTTTCATCATCCTCACCCCTAAATGATGATATTACTGAATATCTTTGGCCTGTAGTACAAAGATGAATGATTTCTTGATGAATATCTTTGGCCCATAGTGCAAAGATGAACAGGTGTTGAGATGAACATGACCGACTAATGAATATCTTTGGCCCGTAGTGCAAAGATGAATAGGTGTTTAGATGAACATGACCAATCGATGAATATCTTTGGCTCGCAGCAAAGATGAATATTTGATTCTAGATATATATTGATTGATGTTACAGGATAAAATATCGACGATGAACTTTTAAATTCATATATAGAAGATAGTAGTTTGCATTCTCTACTTAACTCTTCTAATGAATTGTTGTTTCAACGGCAGCTTGTTGATTTAAAATCGGTTGTCTATTGTATTCTATTAGATTTTTCCCCTCGCTGGAGACTAACGATAATTTGTTGTATATTATCTTAGTCATAATATTCTTTACCGGGCTAGTTGAGCTCACCCTTTTCCTTGTTGTTCCATTTTTCTTCTCGTGAGGCGAGAATGTAATGCGAGTACTAGTCGGGGTATGGAATGAAGGTTCTAGAGAGAGTTGTTTAGTAGTCCTCACCATTTTGTAAAATAATGTATCAATAATTATGATGGGGATTTATTTGCGTGTGGATATTGCCTGATGGCAATATCTCGTATTTAAACTCACGCTTTATATGTTGTAATAATAAAGTTGTAGTTATTTCGTACCATGTATTTGGCGACATTCGTAATGGGTTGGATGGAATGGACCTATTTTGGGGCGCCACAATTAAAGTGACCAAACCTCTCCTTAGATGTAACTTTCTAGACATCGCCAATAATGTTATCTAGTAATATTATTCGGATAATATGAATTATTGCTTCGATAATGAAAAATACCGTGTAATGACAATTATCAAACAACAAGAATATAAAATATCAACGCAAAGAATTATTAAATCAATAAAATAAAATATCTGAATAGTAATTATCGTAACCATTATTGAGTAAGTGCCTTCTTCACGTAAGAATCAATAATTGGTGCAATACTGCAAAGCATCGTGTTTTTTAACCATCGAGTATTTTAACAAGATAATAGCTGTAATAACTACGCCAAGTATTTTTAAACAACTTATATTTATCGTTTTCTTCATCCAATCGCTTTCCATTATAGGGGCCCACAAAGATCAAGGTCGTCAGCATTTAATATTCCCCGACAAAGAAGAATATTCCACGACTGAAACGAATATTCCCCAACAACAATGAATATTTTATAACCACTTGCTTATTTTGAAATATTTGCCTATTTTACCCATAACTATCCACATTAATCACATCAACCCTTACTATTTCAAAATAATAAATAGAGAAAATTAAATTTCATTAATAATAAGTTGGGGTCTTACATTATTGTTGTTTCAATAATTGTCATTGCATAGTATTTCCCATTATCAGATCAATAATTCATATTATTTGAATAATATTATTAGATAACATTATTGGCAATGTCTAGAAAGTTATGTCGAGGAGGTTTTTGTCACCTAATCATGCCGCCAAGAGGAGAAATTCTTATTGAAAGCCCCTCTTCCTCTGAGGAACAGTGCGTTGTCATAAATGTAATTACGTAATATTATTTGTGAATAATTAATTATTGATTCATATGATAAGGAAATATTTATTTTATGTGGATATAAATGATGGATATATTTATTGTGGTTAAAAATGAAGGAGTTAATGTTGAGGTGTTTTATCAAGATTTTTGTCCTGAATGAAGGTATTAAAAATTAAATCGATGTTTTTGAGATATATTGTGTGAGTTATAATTTTTAATCCGAATGCTTGGATCATTGTAATTTTTGGATATGTTATACATATATAAGTTGAGTATATGTCCACAAATTTTGAACCGTTAAAAATGAACGTATGATTTGTTATGAATTTTAAGAGGTGATGATTCGTAAATTAGGTTTATAAATGATTTTGGTGGAAAATTCTAGAATTGAGTGGGTCCCACTTGTGGTTGGTGAAGAAATGTGCTGAATTTATTTCAAATGTGGTGGGTGGGAATAGTAAGTAGTAAATCCATCAGTTCAGCAGTCAAGTTTGCTAACATTTTCCTATAAATAGAGGGCTAAGTTAGAATTGAAAATCACACCGTAAACATGTTTTCTCTTTCTCTCTCTAGATTATCGAGTGTATTTTGGGAGTATTTAGATACTTTGTGAGTTTCTATTCATCGCTGCAAGTTTTTCTTGACCTTATACCGATATTCCGATCGTAAGATTGATATTTTGAGGTAAGGATGCTATTTTCTTCATATATGATATTATTTCTTCAATATCATTATGCTTGAAGTATTGATCCTAATTTTTATCAAATTTAGAACTTTTTGTGTCGGGTTACTATTCACGTATACTGCCTTTATTCACGAATCACTGACACTATTCAACTAAAAATGAAATTTTCTTCTTTTTGTCCAAGATGTCTATTATGATTACTATCTTTGATTGTATCCATGTTTTGATCTTTATTTTTGAATTCCGCTGAAAATTGGTATTTATGAAGTATTATTGATCTTGGATAAACCGTTATACTCTAATCCTACTATTTGTCCTTCCGTTTCACTGGATTCGTTTTCTTTAAAATATTTTTCATCATCCTCAGTCCTAAATGATGATATTACTGAATATCTTTGGCCTGTAGTGCAAAGATGAATGATTAACTGATGAATATCTTTGGCCCGTAGTGCGAAGATGAACATGTGTTGAGATGAACATGACCAACTGGTGATACAAATGAATATCTTTGGCCTATAGTGCAAAGATGAATATTGATTAAAAATGTATATTGATTGTTGTTACAGGGATAAAATATTGATGATGAACTTTTAAATCTTAGAAGATAGTAGGTTTCTTTCTCTACTTGACTCTTCTAATGGATTGTTGTTTCCGCTGCAGTTGTTGATCTAAAACTTGTTGTCTATTATATTTTATCTGATTTTTCCCTGTTGAAGACTAACGATAATTTGTTGTATATTATCTTAGTCATAATATTCTTTACTGGGCTAGTTGAGCTCACCCTTTTCCTTTTTGTTCCATTTTTCTCAGGAGGTGAGAACATAGCAGGAACTAGTCGGGGTACGGAGTGATGTTCTAGAAAGATGTTTTAGCAGTCCTCACTATTTCTATAAAATAGTGTTTGAATAATTGTAACGAGGACTTATTTGAGTGTGGATATTGTCTAGAAGACAATATTTATATTTAAACTCACAGTATGTGTTGTCGTATTTTGTACGACAATTGTATTATTGAAGTTGTAGTTTGCTTTCTGTACCATGTATTTGGCACTTTTAATGGGTGTTATATACCTATTTTGGGGTGTCACAGCTTGGTATCGATGCTTAGGGATATGTTCTCCATGCGAGATCGGGGAATAGAACTAGGAGGGGAGAGACAAGTAAATCCTTCGCTAGTGTGTCCTACCTAAGCTTATTTGTTGGTCGGTCATAATATAGGGGTATTATGTGATTTGTTAATTTGTTAAATTAACTCTTATTTTATGGCAGTATTTGAGAATGTCGACTCAGAACGTTAACAATGGAGTGAATGAGATCGTGGAGACACCTCTAATCACCAATCAGGATAATGTGATGTCAGGCGAAGAAGGAATTAGAGATATCCATGTGGTGAGTGAAGAATTGATAGTTGTACCCGAGATAGTCGTAGAGGTAACAGTTGAGAGTGAGGAAGAAAATGTACCTGAGGAGAATTTATTAGAGTTATTGTATGATCAAAATGTAGAATTACAAAATCGTATCCATGAGTTAGAAGAGCAGGTTGAAGAACGGCAGGCGGTCGTGGAGCAAAAGGATAAAACGATTCAAGCTTGTGTTACCCGATACGTGATGCTTGAACAGAAGCACTGTTTGGCAGAGTATAAGATGATAAAGCTAGAATCTGAGCAGAAAGAAGAAATAACTAAACGAGTGAGAATGAGTGATGCATGGGTAAAAGCTGCACGACGCGTTGATATTGTGGAAAGAGATATCCGATCTAAGAAGAGAAGATTTAACGATGACGGAAGATGCTCAAGCAGCAGAAGACCAAAGACCAACAACAAATTCTAAGGGAGAGAACGACCGCCGCCAGATGTTACAAATGCGGGGAAAGAGGGACATATCAAATTAAAATCGTCCACAACAATCCAAGGTATGTTATAACCGCGGAAAGGAAGGTCACATAGCTCGGGATTGTTACATAAGCAAAACCAAGTTCAACGGGGATGGTGACTCCAAGGGTCATCCCTGATAAGTGGAAATTAGCAGCCTCGAAAGAGCGTTTGTCGTGACTGGCCAAAATGCGAGGAACCCGAACGAGGTGATTACGGGTAAGATAATCTTGAACTCTTGCGAAGTTTATACCTTACTAGATAATGGGTTCTACCCATTCTTTTATTTTTCTGCTTGTGCTCAACGCTTAAACTTGACTCGAGAAATTAGACTTTGATTTATCTCATTGAAACTCCGTTGGGTGAAACCTTCGTTACATATACAGCTTTATAAATCTTGCATGATCCAAGTTAGCACTATCACATTACTCACCGATCTTATATCTTTAAAGATACTTGCTTTTGATGTGATTTTAGGAATTGATTGGTTAACCACTCATCATGCCAAAATTGATTGTTTTTCGTAAGGTCATAGTTTTCATATTCCTAACCAACCCACATACTTAATTCAAACAACTAAACCACTAAATCACCACTATCATATTAAGTCAGAAAGCTATTCGCTTATTGAAAACGGATGTCAAGCTTTCTTAGCCCATGTTATGGATTTGAACAATGACAAGTCGATTTGAATAATATTTCTATTGTTAGAGAATTTTCTAATGTATTTCTGAAGAACTTCCCTTGCCTACCCCGTAACGTGATGTTGAATTCTTTATTGACCTCGAGCCGCATACAAAACCCATTTCTAAAACCCTATATCGAATGGCTCTATTGAACTTCGTGGAGTTAAAAGTCCAACTACTGTGAATTGTTAGACATAGGTTTCATTCGGCCCTAAGACATCTCCTCGGGGTGCTCTGCTTTTATTCGTAAAGAAGAAAGACGGGAGTATGCGACTTTAGATTGACTCATGAGAATTAAACCATGTCACCATCAAGAATAGGTATCCGCTACCTCGCATTGATGACACATTGTTCACCGATTCTGCAAGGAGCACAATTCTTTTCAAAGATCGATCTTAGCTTACGGATATCATCAATTGAAGATTAAAACCGAGGATTTTCCAAAAATGCCTTCTTAACTCCTGATGACGAGCATTATGAATTCTTAGTCATGTCTTTTGGATTGACTAATGCTCCTCGCCGCTCTCATGGATATGATGAATCGGTATTCAAGGAATATTTGGATCGGTTGTTGTTGTCTTTATTGATGACATCCTCATCTATTCCAAAAGCCGTGAAGATCATGAGAGCACCATTTGAAGTCGATATTGAAAGGCTTCGTGAAAACAAACTTTATGCCAAGTCAAGAAATGCGAGTTACGCTTGAGGAAGTAGCATTCCTTGGGCACGTGGTGTCAAAACATGAGTATCCGTCGACCCGCCAAGTTCAAAGCAAGACAAAGTTGGAAGCAACCAAAGTCGGTGGATCAAAGTCGCGTAGCTTTTCAGGCTTAAAGCGTGTTATTATCGGAGATTCGTGGAAGGATTTTCTCGAATCGCTACTTCGTTAACTCAGGTTTGACTCGGAAAGATACAAAATTTGTATGGAGCGAGGAATGCGAGAAGAGTTTCCAAGAGCTCAAGAGGAGACTCATTTCGCACTTTGTTAAGCAATACCATCCGATACGGATGGATTTGTTATATATAAACGATGCTTCGAGCAAAGGGTTAGGATGCGTTCTCATGCAATACGGGAAAGTCATAGCCTATGCCTCACGACAACTCAAAGAATATGAGAGGAATTATCCTACTCATGATTTAGAGTTGGCAACAGTCGTATTCGCGTTGAAAATTTGGAGACACTACTTGTGTGGGGAGAAAGTTGTGACGCCCCCAAAATTAGGTATACATCACCCATCTTGGGTCGCCACTTACATGGTACATAAATTCAAATATAACTTACTAACCTAACTGTCGTGTGCAATACTGACATAAACCGTGAGTTTGAATACAAATATTGTCTACTAGATATTATATAAACTCAAAGGAGTCCTCATTACAACTATTATCACACTATTTCACGAATAGTGAGGACTACTAATGCTATCCTCTCGGACCATTACTCCCCGACTGTCCCAAATATGTTCTCATTTCACAAAGAAACGGTGAAAGAAAGGGTGAGCTCGACTAACCCAGATATGAAATATTATGACTAAGATAATGCGAATAAATTATCATTAGCCTTGACAGATGTTAAAGCGATAAAATACAATAGACAACCGGTTTAAGCTGCATGACATGAATAAGCGATCCATTAAAAAGAGTCAGAGTAGAGAATAAAGTCTACTATCTTTTAGGTTTTAAAGGTTTTCATCAATTTTTATCGGCTGAGACTCGACAAAATAAATAAACCACCATTTTAATCATCCACCACTACGATCGAAAGATTTTCATCAAATTATCAATGGTCACGTGACTATTAGAATCACCCCCAGTCATAATCATACCAAAATATCTATCCATCAGATCGCAACTTTGTCATTCACAGAATCACTGATCCCTGAGGACTTTTGTCACATCATTTATATCAAATCGTGATTATCTTAGAAATTATTGATCCACACGGTCATAATCATAAGAAGTTCATCTATGCCGTAAATTTCAAGATAACATAATATAACATGAGGATGATGCAGATGACATATTAATTCAATAAAACAAGTTCAAAATTATTTAATCCATGAATTATTAACGTCCAAAATGATCGACTTTATCGATAAAACTTGTTTCACAAAAGTAAATTCAAGAATGATCGGAAGAATATTTCCATGAAAAGATCTTTGGATGAAAGCCTTGAAATATCGAGGATATTCTACTAATTTCATGGAGTATAGAAGTCAAAGTTTTAACCAGATCGGCTGTCCATGGGTAATCTAAATAAGAATGGAATAACAAAAAAAAAACATTTTACCGTGCAAACATCGCGCAATACGTCATGTGCGGTACGCGCATAATAATAATAAATCGCGACATTATTATAATAATTCATTTTATTAATTTAATAGAAGTCACAGAGTTATTCATTATCAGAATATATAATAATGCATTATTATACGGTCGGTGAAATTCACTCTTTTAATATAAATTCCAATAAATGAATAATAAAAGATGGAACTCATGGGTCCTAAAACACGAATGGGATATTCTTGGTGACATTCTTCATGAATAATTACTGTTGGAACATCTTCTGATAAATTATTAATGATTTCGGACTTTCGTCATTCTATCGATACTTCGATATCCGTCTCGCGATTGGAATATCCTATCTTAATGTTTACTTCGTTATTCCATCTTATTTCCATCTTTATTATTACATTGGATCATCTGTTAATGCTGGAATCGTCTATACTGAATTTCACGACTGGTTCCGTTATTATTATTCTCATTGAATAATTCTCGCTGGAATATCACGCTCGGTGTTTACATCGCACGCGTGATCGTGGTGATTTCTTTTGTTATTCCATTCTTTATTATACCCTTTTTGTTATTCCATTCTTGGTTAAAACTTTGACTTCTATACTCCATGAAATTAGTAGAATATCCTTGATATTTCGCGTTTCATCCAAAGATCTTTTCATGGAAATATTCTTCCGATCATTCTTGAATTTTACTCTACAAAACAAGATTCTTGTTGACAATTTGACGTTACTTAATTCTCGGATAAAATAATTCTTGAACTTGTTTTATTGAATAATTATGTCATTGTCATCATCCTCATGATATATTATGTTATCTTTGCTTACGTGCATAGATGAACTTAGTATGATTATGACCGTGGATCATTCTAGATAATCACGGCTTGTTATAAATGATGTGATAAAAGTCCTCGAAGGGTTCTGTAATGCAAAGATGGATAGTTTTGGTATGATTATGACCAGGTGGGTGATTCGGATAGTCATGACCATTGATAATTTGATGAAAATCCTCGACCGTGGTATGTGGATGATTAGATGTGGTGGTTTATTTATTGTCGAGTCTCAATGATAAAAATTGATGAAAACCTTTAAAATCTAAAAGATAGTAGATATTATTCTCTACTTGACTCTTTTAATGGATTGTATATTCAACAAGTAGCTTAAATTGGTTGTCTATTGTATTTTATCGGTTTAACATCATTGAAGGCTAATGATAATTTATTCGCATTATCTTAGTCATAATATTTCTTATCGGGCTAGTTGAGCTCACCCTTTCTTTCACCGTTTTCTTCGTGAAATGAGAATATAGTTGGGCCGAAGCCTCGGGGAAAGAGTGATGGTCCCAAAGATAGCATTAGTAGTCCTCACTATTCTCATTAAATAGTGTGACAATAAATGTAATGAGGACTCCTTGGGTATGGATATTGTCTAAATGACAATATTCCTATTAGAACTCTCGGTTTATGTATTGTCAGATGTTACACGACGATGTATAATTAAGTTTGTATTTGAATTTATGTACCATGTAAGTGGCGACCCAAGATGGGTGACGATACTTAATTTTGGGGCGTCACAGATTGAATCAAAGCTTAGGATATGATCCTGGCTAAGACGTGAGACTAGAACTAGGAGGGGAGAGATAGGAATTCCTTCGCTAGTATTACCTACCTAAGTTTATTTGGTATTTAATTGGTGGAATCACGAGTATAGGGATAATATGTGATATGTTAATTAACCCTTGTTTTGTGACGGTGTTTTCGAATGACATCCTAAAATGCCGAGATAAGCAATGAAGCACATGAGAGTGTTGATTCACTTTCAAACAAAAGGTAACGACCAACAACACGATAATAATCATATCGGTGACAACGGCTATCGTAACAATGATAACCATCGTGGGGAAATTATCATGCTAAGAATGGTAACCACTTTAGTGGTAATCATGGCAAAGATAATAGAAGTGGAAATTGCAAGAAGAGAGGTCATTTAGCTCAATTTTGTTGTGCACCAAAGTCAAGTCTAGGCTGGGACGGTGGCACCAAAGGTGGATATGGACAAAACAAAGTCGTTGGTTTTAGGAAGTGCATTTTCATGACTTCTCGAAAAGTGAGTAAACCGAACGAAGTTAGCACGGGTTAGTTAATTATAAATTGCGAAGTCTATACCTTATAAGATACCGGTTCTACCCATTATTTTATCTCTCTGCTTATGTTCAACGTTTAAATTTGACTCAGGAGAAGTTAGACTTTGACTTATTGGTTGAAACTTCGTTAGTAGGAGCCTTCGTTATCGCTTACTATTTTTAAATCTTGTTTGATTCAAATAAAAACTTTCACGTTACTTCGATCTTATCTTTTGAAAATACTTGCCTTTGATGTGATTTTAGGAATCAATTGGTTAACTACTCATCATGCTTTTCGTAAGGTTGTTAGCTTTTATATTCATAACCATCCTCATTATGCGAATTTAAAGTAACCAAACCACTAAAGTCAATCATTGTCATATCAAGCCATAAGTAAAGAGCCCCGATCCTTTCGTTGTTGACTTCCTTGTGTGGAATGCACCGCTTTAAGCGACTTTCTCGTAGGCTACGTTGTATCAAGATGGCAAGTTGATAGGTATCATTGTGAGGTGTTATCTGAGTTAAGGGATAGAAGTCACAATTGGTGTTAATGTGACGTCTTATCCAAGTCTTGGACGAGAGTAGCAGCTTTGAATGATATTTCCATCATTAATAAATTTCTTGGCGTATTCTTGAAGACTTCCTAGCCTACCCTAGAACGTGAAATCGAATTTTGTATTGACCCCAAAGATAAAAAACCCATTTCTTAAACCCTCAAATATTTCTTCAACTAAAAGGATCTGCTTACGTGGATTATGATGAAAGTCATAATAAAAGTATAGAACTGATGAAAATCATGGGTATATGAAGTATTAGTAAGTTTTATGATGAGTTATGTTGGTTAGTATGTGAAAACATGAAAGTTTCTTAGAAATCACAAAGAGTTGAAAATCGATTTTGGTGAAAACGTAACATAAAATTCAATTAACCATATCTCCTATTATATTTTGAATTTTTGAGTGTGGTAAAGTCCTAGAGTTAGATCTATGAGTTACCTAACTAATCCAAGTGGAATTACTGGAAAAGGTGTTGTAGATTTTTGTGTGGACTGATTTTAGTAAAGGAGTGCAAAGCTGTAAAACCGAAAAAAAGTCTTGCCATAATTTTAGAGGGATGTTTCGGCCACTTAAATTATGAGAAAAATTCTGGCCTTTTGGGACATGAAGTTATATGGTATATAAAGTACCTCATGTCCAAAAATGAGCTCATTCTCGACTTAAAATGAGCAAGTTATGACTATTTCAATATTTAGGTTTTTCCGATAAAAATGTATAACCCAGTTTCTATAACTCCGATGACCATGAAATTTAAACTAGAAGCTCACGTTAACATGTGTAAGGTCCTGCCAAGATTTGGGAATTTTTGGAGTTAAACTTGAGGTAGCTAATTTCTTAAGAAATTAATTAGAATTCATTTTTGAAAAATAGTAAATGAATTTTAAAAATTCCGAGAAAAATATATTTTCATTATGGGACTATATTATGCTAAATCCCAGAAAAGAAATATTTTGGGGACTGATTTAGTATTTTCATGAAAATAGTTTAATTACTGAACATATGAGTTAAATATGTTATGTGAAGTAACAAAGTTGAAAATAGGATTTTATGGCTAGAGAATCCTATATAGAGTATATGCATATTTTTTTTTTGGGATTTGATAATTGGTGATGATATCTTATGAGTATGACATTTTGAATGATTAAATGCATTATATGGTAAAGCGTAAACAATTGAGATAAATTGTTTATAAATTTAAGAAGTGATTAAAATATTGTTATAATATTAATGATATTAGATTATGAGATTATTAAGTGATTGATAACATGGGATATTCTTGATCTCTGGATAAATTATATTATAAATGTTTAATATTTATCCTTTATCTCATTTGATTGATTCTTTATATCATTATCCTCACGTTTATATTATGTTGAAAGTCATCTCGTGGCTCTCAGTAGTGCATAGATGGACTTGGTATGATTATGACCGAGGATTGTTCTAAGATAATCATAACCGTAATTGAAAACACGATTATCTTCGGCCGTAGTCATGGATAATTTGTGGTCGTATATCTTAATGAATATCCTCGGCTTTGTAGATGCGGGGATGATTCGATGATATGGATTAATTATTGAAATGAGTCTCAAAGAATGAAATATTAATTCATGGATGTGGTAAAAGTCATCTTCGTCAGTAGTAGTGTATTGATAGACTTGGTATGATTATGACCAAGGATTATTCTTATAATCATCACGATCAGATTGAAAACACGAATATCCTCGGCGATTGGTGCATGGATAATTCGTGGTCGTGATACTATTAATCGTAGTCTCAAAGATTATTGGTTTTACTGAACAGTATATCTTTGGCACGTGAAGTGCAAAGATGAATTGTTAATGAATATCTTTGGTAGGATTGCAAAAATGAATTTAATGTTTTCAACGATAAAGGTATTCAAGGTATCCTCATCTCTTTATCATACCAGTGTATCGCATTACTAATTTCGAGGAGGACTTAAATTTCATAAGGAGGAAGATTGTGAGACCCCAGATTTTATCAATAAAGATTTAAATTTTGTGAAAATAATTTTTAATATTATAGTGTGAATTTGAGATAATATTATAGTTGTGGGTAGTATTTATAAATTTTGCAAAGTATCAAGTGGTTATATTATATTCGATTGGTGGGAATATTCAGGTTTAGCGAGGAATATTCGCATAACGACTCAATCATTGGTGGACCCTATTAATGTAATTTATTGTCGGATTGAAAAACGACAAAAATATTTTATTGAAATAACTGGCGGAAGTTTTACCGCTTGATCTTGTTGAACTACTCAGTAGTAAAAAATACGATGAATACGTGTGGTTGCATAAGTAGCACACCTGTATTGATTATCGATGCTTATGTGAGAAGTCACTCAACATTCCATTATTGTCGATTAATAATATGAATTATTATAGCGATAATGACGCTTTATTTTATTCGTATTATTAACGTAATAAAACGAAACATCTTTTTATATAAAATGTAATACTTTATTAAAGTTATTCTATAAATAGAATATATTATATTTTATTATGCGTAGTGTTGCATAGTGTTTTTTGCATAGTGTTACATAGTGTTTGCATAGTAAAATGTTTTTATATAAATAGAATATATGATATTTTATTTAAAAGATTTTGCTTTAAATATGGACCGTCGATTAAAGTAAATCAATCTGGACCGCTTCATGAATTAATTACTATGCATTCTATTTTCCTATAAATAAGCTCATTCCTTCATTATTTTCTTACGAATTCACCAAACTCTAGAGAGAAAATTATAGAGAGAAGCTATAGAGAGAAAATCTATAGAGAGAAAGAAGAAGAGTATATACGGTACTTCACTACTTTGATATCCAATTGTCTTTTACGGTAGTGGGTATTATTTGTTGTACCGTAAGTGTGTTTATTCTTTCTTATTCATGAAGAGAACTTACATTATTCCATTCATTATTATTACATTGGAATAACTCCTTAAAAGTGGCATACCCTATACATAACTTTTATACGCCAGATACCCTATACTTGGTGAAATCCTTATATTATTCCATTCTTATTTATTCATTGGAATAACTCAGTATCTGTGAAATCCCCTATACTTGGTGATCTTCTTCATTATTCCATTCTTTATTATTACGTTGGAATATCCATGCGTCTGTGTGTTTTACACCTTGACCTGGTTCCATTGTTTATTATTCCGCATTTATTATTCTATTGGAATATCACATGCGTGTGTTTTACACCTGACTTCAGTTCCATTGTTTATTATTCAAAGATTTATTATTACATTTGGATCATCCTGCTTGGTGTGAATTTCACGACTTCGTTCCGTTATTATTATTACATTGGAATAACTTTGTCATCTGAAGTACCTGCGTGCACGGTGATTTCTTTTGTTATTCCATTCTTTATTATACCCAGTTGGTTAAAACTTTGACTTCTATACTCCATGAAATTAGTAGAATATCCTTGATATTTGCGTTTCATCCAAAGATCTTTTCATGGAAATATTCTTCCGATCATTCTTGAATTTTACTCTACAAAACAAAGATCTTGTTGACAATTTGGGCGTTACTTAATTCCTGGATAAAATAATTCTTGAACTTGTTTTATTGAATAATTATGTCATTGTCATCATCCTCATGATATATTATGTTATCTTTGGCTTACGTGCATAGATGAACTTAGTATGATTATGACCGAGGATCATTCGGTATAATCATGGCTTGTTATAAATGATGTGATAAAAGTCCTCGGTGGCACAAAATGCGATTGATGGATAGTTTTTGGTATGATTATGACCAGGTGATTCGGTATAGTCGCGACCATTGATAATTTGATGAAAATCCTTGACCGTGGTACGGGATGATTAGATGTGGTGGTTTATTTATTAAAATTTGAGTCTCAAATGATAAAAATTGATGAAAACCTTTTAAAATCTAAAAGATAGTAGATTTTATTCTCTACTTGACTCTTTTAATGGATTGCATATTCAAGCTGAGCTTAAATTGGTTGTCTATTGTATTTTATCAATTTAACATCTTTGTTGAAGGCTAATGATAATTTATTCGCATTATCTTAGTCATAATATTTCTTCTTTGGGCTAGTTGAGCTCACCCTTTCTTTCACCGTTTATTATCTTCGTGAAATGAGAATATAGTTGGGACGAGTCGAGGAAAGAGTGATGGTCCCGAAGATAGCATTAGTAGTCCTCACTATTACGCTAAATAGTGTGACAATAAATGTAATAAGGACTCCTTGGGTATGGATATTGTCTAAATGACAATATTCCTATTAGAACTCTCGCTTTATGTATTGTCGTATATTACACGCACGATGTATAATTATGTTTGTATTTGAATTTATGTACCATGTAAGAGTGGCGACCCAAGATGGGTGGCGATACCTAATTTTGGGGCGTCACACTCAACATCTTGAAGAACGACGTTGGCTTGAACTATTGAAAGATTACGATCACACTATTCAATATCATCACCGGAAAATTGAACTTAGTAGGCGACGCATTGAGTAGAAGATCATATCGCGAAAGCACGTGCGATATTGTTAATGCAAAGGCCCATTCGTATGACTTGCAAAGGATGGAGGTAGAATTAAAGACTCTGTGGACCCACATGATGATGGTGAATATACGAGTAGAACCAACTTTAATCGATAAAGTTAAAGTCACTCAAGCTACTGGACATGGAGTCGATGCGTATGAAGAAGAAAGTGCAAGAATGTGCTATTCCGAAGCGAGAATCGATGAAGAAGGAATACTTAGATTCAACTCCGGACTTTGTGTTCCTAACGATTACGACTTGAAGCATAGAATCATGATGGAGGCACACACACACGGTTTGCAATCCATCTTGGGAGTACCAAATGTATCATGATATTCGACATACATTTTGGTGGAACAATATGAAGAGAGATCGCGAGTTTATCTCGAGGTGTTTAACTTGTCAACGTGTAAAGGCGGAGCATCAAATGCCAAAGGGTCCATTACAACCACTTGAGATTTGAAATGGAAGTGGAACACATTACTATGGATTTACATTCTGGTCTTCCCAAAGTTTCTCGGCATAGATGCTATTTGGGTTATTGTTGATAGATTAACCAAGTCCCGCCCATTTCTTGCCGATCACGTGAGATTTATTCCTTGAACGTCTTGCTTTGGTATGTACGTGAATGAGATTGTGAGATTGCATGGCATGCCGGTATCCATAGTTTTGGATCGTGACCCAAGATTCACTTCACGATTTTGGGTTAGCTTCTATGAAAGCTATGGGCACGGATTTCTGATTGGCTCGGCGCATACCATCCTCAAACAGACGGACAATCGAGAGGACTATACAAACCCTTGAAGATCTATTAAGACTTTGTGTCCTAGATTTTAAAGGAAGTTGGGATAAGTACTTGCCTTGGTGGAATTCTCCTACAACAACAGCTATCGTTAGCAAGTATAGGCATGGCTCCATTTGAGGCGTTGTATGGACGAAAGTGTCGTTCTCCAAGATCTTTGGGGCGAGGTGGGAGAGAAGCAACGTTGTTGGGACCGTAATTAGTACGCATGACTCACGTAAAAGATCCAAATGATTCGACAACGTATTCAAACCTCACAAGATCGACAAAAGAGTTATGCTGATCTTCATAGAAAGGACGTGGAGTTTAATATTGGAGATCATGTATTATTATGTGTTGCTCCATGGAAGGGAGTTACAAGATTTGGAAAGAGAGGAAAGCTCAATCCATAATTTATTGGTCCATTTGAGATTCTTGACCGAATAGGAAATGTGGCTCAATCCATAATTCATAATGTTTTTTACATATCCATGCTTCATAAATATGTGAAAGACCCGAACCATATTATTGCGTTAGAACAAGACGAGATAGCCGAAGATTTAACGTATGAAGAAGTACCTGTTAAGATCTTGGATAGGAAAGAGCATGTCCTACGCACCAAGGTTATACCGCAAGTTAAGGTTTTATAGAAAAACCATGCTATTGAAGAAATGACCTAGGAGTTGGAATCAGAAATGAAAGCGAGGTATCCTCACCTTTTCGAAAAACCAGGTACGTATGTCAATTTCGAGGACGAAATTTCATAAGGAGGGGAGGTTGTAAGACCCCAACTTATTATAAATAAAATCGAATTTCCTCTAATTATATTTGTGAATAATAAGGTATTAATTTGATATAATTCTCTAGTTATGGGTAAAATGTGAAAATTTTGCAAAATATGCAAGTGGTTATAAAATAATCATTGTTGTCGGGGAATATTCGTTTGGTCGTGGAATATTCTTGTTGTCGGGAAATATTAAATTTATCGGCCGCCATTTAGGGGCCCATAATGTAATAATCGCTTGGATGATAAAAATGACAAGTTTAAGTTTTTATAAATAACGGCGTAGTTATTTACTGAATTAACACTTGTTGGAATACCCGTGGTTAAAATACGAATACTGCGTGGATGCAAAAGTATTGATGAATTATTGATCCCTACGTGAAAGGCACTACTCAATAATTATTACAAGATGATTCGCTCAATATTTTATTTTATTGATTCAATAATTCTTTGCGTTGATATTTTATATTATTTGTGACGCCCCCAAAATAGGTATACATCACCCATTCGAATACAATACATGGCACGTAAACAACTACAACTTTATTATTACAACAAGAAAAGCGTGAGTTTAAATACAAATATTATCTTCTAGACAATATCTATACTCAAATAAATCCTCATCATATTTATTGATACATTATTTTACAAAAATGGTGAGGACTACTAAACAACTCTCTCCGTAACCTTCATTTCATACCCCAGACTAAGATTTCGCTATATTCGCCTCCTCCGAGAAGAAAAATGGAACAAAAAGGAAAAGGGTGAGCTCAACTAGCCTAGTAAAGAATATTATGACTAAGATAATATACAACAATTATCGTTAGTCTTCAACAGGGAAAAATCTAATAGAATACAATAGACAACAAGTTTCAGATCAATATTCGCAATGAAATAATAATTCATTAAAAGAGTTAAGTAGTGAATGCAAACTACTATCTTCTATGTATGAATTTAAAAGTTCATCGCTCTATCTTTTATCCCCAGTAACATCAATCAATATATATCCGAATCAAATATTCATCTTTGCACTACAGTGCCAAAGATATTCATCACCGTCATGTTCATCTAAACACTGCTCATCTTTGCACTACGGGCCAAAGATATTCATCGTAAATCATTCATCTTTGCACTACGACAAGTTTGAGTTTTTATAAATAACGGCGTAGTTATTACCAAGTAACACTTTGTTGGAATACCCAAAATGTTAAAATACGATGTCTACGCATGGATGCGTAGTATTGATGAATTATTGATCCCTACGTAAGAAGGCACTACTCAATAATTGTTACGATGATATCGCTCAATATTTTATTTTATTGATTCAATAATTGTTGTGTTGATATTTTATATTATTGTTGTTTCAATAATTATCAACGCACATGATTTTTCATTATCATATCAATAATTCATATTATTTGAATAATATTATTAGATAGCATTATTGGCAATGTCTAGAAAGTTCTACATAAGGAGAGGTTTGGTCACCTAATTGCGGCACCATGAGGAGAAATTCTTATTGAAAGCCCCTCTTCCCTGAACGGCTTGGTTGTCATAAAATGTGATTCTCAGTAATATTATTTGTGAATAATTAATTATTGATTCATATGATAAGGAAATATTTATTTTATGTGGATATAAATGATGGATATATTTATTGTGGTTAAAAATGAAGGAGTTAATGTTGAGGTGTTTTATCAGTATTTTTGTCGGAATGATGGTATTAAAAATTAAATCAGTGTTTTTGAAATATATTGTGTGAGTTATAATTTTTAATCCGACCATTGGATCATTGTAATTTTTGGATATGTTATACATATATAAGTTGAGTATATGTCCACAAATTTTGAACCGTTAAAAATGAACGTATGATTTTTATGAATTTTAAGAGGTGATGATTCGTAAATTAGGTTTATTAAATGATTTTGGTGGAAAATTCTAGAATTGAGTGGGCCCCACTTGTGGTTGGTGAAGAAATGTGCTGAATTTATTTCAAATGTGGTGGGTGGGAATAGTAGCGAGTAAAGCCATCATGATTACAGTCAAGTCTGCTAACATTTTCCTATAAATGAGGGCTAAGTTAGAATTGAATATCACACCAGAAACAAGTTTTCTCTCTTTCTCTCTCTAGATTATTGAGTGTATTTTGGGAGTATTTAGATACTTTGTGAGTTTCTATTCATCAGTGCAAGTTTCCTTCAACCTTATACCGATATTCCGATCAGAAGTACTGATATTTTGAGGTAAGGGATGCTATTTTCTTCATATATGATATTATTTCTTCAATATCATTATGCCGAAGTATTGATCTGAATTTTATCAAATTTAGAATTTTTTTGTGTCTAAGGTTACTTATTCACGTATACGGCCTTATTCAATTTAAAAATGAAATTTTCTTCTTTTGTCCAAGATGTCTATTATGGTTACTATCTTTGATTGTATCCATGTTTTGATCTTTATTTTTGAATTCGCTTGAAATTGGTATTTATGAAGTATTATTGATCTTGGATAAAACATTATACTAATCCCTACTATTTGTCCTTCCGTTTCAATTGGATTCGCTTTTCTTTAAAATATTTTTCATCATCCTCAGTCCTAAATGATGATATTCTTGAATATCTTTGGCTCAGTAGTGCAAAGATAAATGATTAATCGATGAATATCTTTGGCCAGTAGTGCGAAGATAAACATGTGTTGAGATGAACATGACCAACTTGGTGATATGAAATGAATATCTTTGGCTGTAGTGCAAAGATGAATATTGATTAAAGATGTATATTGATTGTTGTTACGAGGATAAAATATTGATGATGAACTTTTAAATCTTAGAAGATAGTAGAATTCTTTCTCTACTTGACTCTTCAATGGATTCTTTATTTCCGCCGCGAATTGTTGATCTAAAACTTGTTGTCTATTATATTTTATCCGATTTTTCCCTGTTGAAGACTAACGATAATTTGTTGTATATTATCTTAGTCATAATTGTAAGACCCCAAATAATTAATAAATGAAATTTATTTTCCTCTATTATTTCTTTTAATTAGTAAGGGTTGATTTGATTAATGTGGTTAGTTATGGGTAAAATCTTGAATATTTTAAATAAGCGGTGGTTATAAAATATTTATTTTTTGTCGGGAAGATTCGTTTGGTCGTGGAATATTCTTACTTTCGGGAATATTAAATGCATTTACTAGCGACCTAATGTGTGGGTCCCATAACGAAAGCGATTAGATGAAGAAAACGCACAAATATAAGTTGTTTAAAAAATAACTTGGCGTGGTTATTCTGAATTAACCTTTGTTGGAATACCCGTTGGTTAAAAACACGAATGTCTGGCGTTGTTGCACAAGATGTACTGTATTGCACCACCATTATTGAAGGCCTTTACTCAATAATGGTTACGATAATTACCGCTTCAAAGATTTTATTTTATTGATTCAATAATTCTTTGCGTTGATATTTTATATTCTTTGTTGTTTCAATAATTGTTATTACACATTATTTTCCATTATCGGAGCAATAATTCATATTATCCGAATATTATTAGATAACATTATTGACAATGTCTAGAAAGTTACATCTAAGAGAGGTTTGGTCATCTAATTGCATGGCCAGGTAAGCGAGAGATCCTTATTAGAAAGCCCTTTTATCTTGGGAACCGTGCAGTTTGTCACAATAATGATTCGTAATATTATTTATGAATAATTAATTATTGATTTATATGATGAGGAAAATATTGATTTTATGAGGATATAGATGGAGAAAATTTTAATGTGACAATTGTTGAAAATTAATATTTTATCTTTTACGATAAAATAATTCATTTAAATATATTATTTTAATAATATATTAACGATGATATTTTTACAATGAATGTGGGATATATGAGTATATGAGGAGGAAGAGTATTTTTGTGGCATTAAATGTTTAACACATGTTTTGTGTGTTGGTGGACACAATTATTGGCCAAAATTTGATTATAGCATGTAAAATCGCTTGGTTTGTGAATTTGGTCAATTTACATTTGGAATTTAGAAAAACTTTCTTCCGAAAAGTTGTAGAAATTGAATTTCCTATAAAAATTTGCGATTTGAATTTTCCGATAAAAGGGCTATTTATTATGAATTATTGAAGTTCAAGTTCAAATAATTAATTTTTTTGGAGTTTTAGTTAATTATTTTGAGAAAAATGTTTTTGCAACTAAGTTGGCCTCACATGTGATTCAAATGGGCTGAGATCGGTTGTCAAGGTGGGCTAAGGAAAATGTGAAAAATATATTAATATTATATTCAATTTTCTACTTTGGTGTTCTAAGCATTTTCCTATAAATAGGGTCTTAGGTTAGAATTGAAAATCACACCGTAAACCCAAGTTTCTCTCTATTTCTCTCTCGATATATTGGCGTATTCTTGTGAGTATACTTGAGTGTTGTTATCTGATTGTAAGTTCCTTCAAACCAATATCCGGTTTTTTCACCGGTCAAATCTAGTCTTTGTGAGGTAAGAGATATTATTATTAAAATGATATTATTTCTTTCAATATCATTATCTTAAGTATTGATCTGGACTTTTAATAAAATTTGAAACTTTTTGTGTAGAGTTCTTATTCACGTATCTGACTATTCACGATATCGACACTATTCATGAATACTTGCCTTATTCACGGAAAAAATAAAATTTTTCTTTTTCGTCTAAAATATCTATTGTGGATACTAGCTTTGATTGTATCCATGTTTTGATCATTCTTGAATTTTACACCACTATGATTATTTATGAGGTATTTTTGGACATGAAATAACTGAAATACGAATCCTTAATACTTGTTCTTTTGTTTCAATGGATTCGTTTTCTTTAAAATATTTTTCATCATCCTCGGTCCTAAATGATGATATTACTGAATATCTTTGGCTTGTAGTGCAAAGATGAATGATTTCTTGATGAATATCTTTGGGTAGTAGTCTGAAGATGAGCAGTGTTTAGATGAACATGACCGATGATGAATATCTTTGGTAGATAGTGCAAAGATGAATATTTGATTCAAGATGAATATTGATTGATGTTACAGGGATAAAATAATGATGATGGACTGTTAAATTCATAGATATTAGTAGATTTCATCCTCTACGTAACTCTTCTATGAATTAATATTTTTCGCTGCGAATATTGCTCTAAAACTTGTTGTTTAATGTATTCTCTCAGATTTTTTCCCTGTTGAAGACTAACGATAATTGGTTGTATATTATCTTAGTCATAATATTCTTTACTGGGCTAGTTGAGCTCACCCTTTTCCTTTTTGTTCCATTTTTCTTCTCAGGAGGCGAGAATGTAGCGAGTACTAGTCGGGGTATGGAATGAAGGTTCTAGAGAGAGTTGTTTAGTAGTTCTCACCATTTTTGTAAAATAATGTATCAATAAATGTGATGAGGATTTATTTGGGTATAGATATTGTCTAGAAGATAATATTTGTATTCAAACTCACGTTTTTTCTGTTGTAATAATAAAGTTGTAGTTGTTTCTGTACCATGTATTGACAACTTAGAATGGGTGATGTATACCTATTTTGGGGGCGTCACAATAATATTCTTTACTGGGCTAGTTGAGCTCGCCCTTTTCCTTTTTGTTCCATTTTTCTCAGGAGGTGAGAACATAGCAGGAATTAGTCGGGGTACGGAGTGATGTTCTAGAAAGATGTTTTAGCAGTCCTCACTATTTCTGTAAAATAGTGTTTGAATAATTGTAACGAGGACTTATTTGAGTGTGGATATTGTCTAGAAGACAATATTTATATTTAAACTCACAGTATGTGTTGTCGTATTTTGTACGATAATTGTATTATTGAAGTTGTAGTTTGCTCTCTGTACCATGTATTTGGCGACTCAGAATGGGTGTTGTATACATATTTTGGGGGCGTCACATTATATGTTTAATTCCCACTTTAGTTAAGTTATAACATTTAGTTTAAGGTCTAACCATGTTAATCAACCATATAACACAATCCGAAAATTCTCTAACATATAACATGAGGTTTAACATTCAAATCACATCTCAACCCCTATGAACATCAAGTTTCAATTGTTAACAACTAGTTAAATCACAAATCTTATGATTACCAAACTTGATATTACCATGTGATTACAATATGTTTTTAACAACATATAATATGACTAATACCCCTCTACGTTCATTAGACTAGGTTATGATTGTATCTTCTTGAACTGAACAAACAAAATCTCAAACTGTATCAAACTGCCTACCGTCGCGACAACGCCCGTTTTAGCCTTGCTCACAGTGCGACAACGCTACAAACAAACTTTCAAATAGCGCGGCAGCGTTCCAACTATACATTGGAGCGGCACGGTAGTGCAACTGCATAGACAAAGTTGCTGCAATTCGCGAAGGAACACAGAGCAAAGCCAAAATAGGCCAAAAACTTAGCTCAAACAACAAATTAATCATACCCATAAGTTATGAACTTTACAGAAACATTTTACAACAATCATAACATGATTTTAACAATATAAATCACCTAAACAACTAAATTTAAACCCATAAATTCAATGTTTTTGAAAAAAACTCTATTTTTGACATTTTTAACAAAATCAATTACCACGAACTCGTTTTTCAACCAAATCAGTCCATACAAGTTTCGTTATTTTCATTTTTACATGTATAAACATAATCAACCATCAATTTATCGTTTAACATACAATTTAGGCATCAATTTTTGTACATATAGGTCATATTCAAATATTATCCATATGTAAACTTCAAAACTCCAATTTTAAACATGATTTCATGAATTTGATTATTCTAAATCACATACAAATCATATAAAACATGTTATAAACACATATAACAATATATATTCAACAATCATCCATTAAAATTCAATTACAAAGAGTTAAAGATCGATTTTCATGAAGAACATAAATTAAAACTTGAGATAAAGGAATTATCCTTGATTTCTCTGTTTAGATTAAGCAAGATGATAGGAAGCCCTTCTCTGATTCTCCAAAACCTCTACTACAATATCAAATTCTCTCAAACTCTCTCTATTTTCTCTCTGACTTAGCTTCGGAATGAAATACGTAAATACAAGACTGATAATATAATGGAGTACGTATAACTTAACTGGCACAATATGGGCATCAGTTAAGCGCGTCATGACCTTAACTGATCTCATGTTTTTAAGGCCATGTTTGGTTTGACACTTAAAGGCTCCTTTTCCATTTATTTTAATTAACTCGTTTATTATATAGTTTATTTGTCACACTTTAATTAATCAAATTTTAATATTTAAATTCAATTAAATTAAAGCCAATATTACTCATTAAATCAAATTGTCACATAATAAAAATTCTCATTTATTAATTATAACAAATCAATAAATCTCTAATTAATTATTTAATTTAATTAATTAGAATAACATTAAAATTATTAACAACTCAATTAATTTAATAATCCAAATTATGACTTCAAACTATAACATTATTCCTCATTAATTTAATTAATGTAACACATTTAATTAAATTAATCTACAACAATTTCATCAAATATTTATTTAACTCCATAAATAAGTCACAAAAATATTTATTTATTTCAATAAATATTTAAAATAAATTACGAAAATCTCATTCGTCACATCTTTCCCCCATTAAAAACATTATGTCGCCAAAATCACGATTCAATTACTTTGGCCCGTTACAGCTATTGCTCCTAAAACCCAAATACCCAACCCACCTCATTTCTTGTTCGTACTGAAACAACTTGAGCAAATAGCATCCCCCAGAATAGCTTTATGAGAGATGCAATAAGATTAAAATGATTCAATGGGCTAAATCTCATTTCATAACCCTTTGAAAATTTACGGAGACAATTTTGAAAAGTAAAATTTCTTTCTAATGAAGTTTTTGTTTTTTGCCAAACGAAGCAGAATCAATTGTATCCTTTTTTAAGGTTTAACAACAAAAACACTCTTCCAATTGCACATGCAGTAATGTCATACATACATGCAACTAAAATAATGGCAAAGAAGGTTGTTCCTTTACAATAGTTTGATTCTTATTGCCACGAAGGGGAGGGAGGGAAAAGAGGAAGAGGGGGAGGAAATATTCTTTTCCATTATATCAGTAAATCTTACAGTATCTCCTACTCATCAATTAGTTGGGGCCAACGAGAATTAGAAAAATTGCATGACACAACATGAAGGATAAAAGCCTAAAATTCTCTTCTATAGTACATGTGTAGGCATCCCGCCACTGTCAAAAATACCAAAAGGGGAGTTGAGCAACGAATAAATTAGCAAGCTAGACTGAAAATTGTACTCCACATTTTTTTAAAAAAAAAGAAGGAAAGATGAAAAGATTGGCTTGTATGTTGTGGCTAAGGGGAGATAAACATGGTCACCCCATCATGTTTGAACTCGGGTAAATAAACATAAAACTATCTGCAATCTGCTCCAACTGCTTCATAAATAGTCTTGAAGCCATCCTTTTCTAAGCAATCAGCAAGTTCAGCCTAAAACATAGCAGAATAACTGAATCAAGAGAATGCTTATAAGAGTATAATGGGCATAAAGTTCCTTGTATTTCATTTATTAAAAACCAAAACAATGTGGCTTTCATCCACCTATAAAGAGGAACTCTACAAAAAAAATGAAGGCTTGAAGTTTAGTCCATTTTCATCAAACATGAAACTCTGGGTCAGATTTTGATAAAAATTTCACTAGAAAGGCCAACCTAATTAGTTCTCGTTTCTCATCTTCAATCTTAAAAAATAAAATTTCTCATCTTTACAACCACTTTTTTCATATGGGTTCATAATATTTGGCTTGCAACAATATATCCGGTAAATGTATAAAGATACTCTAGATGGGAAGCATGGAGAGAAGAGTTTTTTTTTTTTTTGGATAAGTTGCACATTGAGAGAAGAGGTTACTAAAATATTATCAAATGTACATAAATAAAAGTATGCTTTCCTTGTATATTACCATTCGAGAACACAAATGAGTAGAAAGGCACAAACACGCACAAAGAGATATCATGCGCGCAATTTCCTAATATTGTTACTTCAAGCACAATTTATTGATTAAATGTCAGAACGGTACCTTTATCTGAGGTATGAGGGCAGGTCCTCCATAGGCAAATGCGGTATAAAGCTGAACTAGAGTTGCACCGGCTCTTATCTTCTTGTATGCATCCTCACCACTGAACCAAGTACATATTCAGTCAAGTATCAGTATCAGTTTAAGATTGAAATTAAAGAATGAGATAGCTACATTGAAACATGCATAACAAAAATTACCTGCTAACACCTCCACAGCCTATCAAAGGAATCTTTCCCTGATTTCAAGTAAAACATACTCTCATGGCTCAAATGCATCAGATCGAAAAAATAAATTAAGATAAAGTGGAAGAAAAAAGAAGAGGATTAAACACTGAAAAACATGACGTTCGAATAATGGTGAAACATGTCAGAAGAGGACAATTTGAGCCCTATACTGCACATATAGCTGAACAAGTGCAGAAAGAGACACCAGTAAGACAAATTGACATGAGAAATGTGTCCTATAGAATTAGGGCCACTGCTGATCTTAACCATTTAGTTAGTCCAATTCTTATTTCTCCATTTTCCTTTCTGAAGAACAAATAAGTCAAAAGCTACTCTACTGCATGTAGTATTAGAATCATTAAGCCCATAAATCAAGAGTTAAAATCAAGAACTAACCATACATTGAAAACACCTTTAACCAGCTTAACTTTTAAACTCAAACATCTTATGGAAAGAATAATTCCAAATGTTATGGGACAATCAACAGGCAGACATGTTGATTCTTGGCCAGAAAGCACTATAGTCCGTATCACCATCCAACAGTCCAACTATACATCAAAATGTAACCCTGATGGGCACAGTAATCTTAGAATACTTGAAATAAAGAGCCAACTTAAACTGCAGTAGGAGAATTATAACATCCAAGTCACCAGAAGTATTAAGTTTCTTATTTTTATTTCTAATTTGTGTAATTTCACTGCACTTTTGGACTTTATATAACTGTGACCAGAAACAACAAAATCTCAAAGTTCCTTCAAGATACCTCCCTCCCTCCCCCATGGCCTCGTAAATCCCTTTTTAATTCTAAGCACAAGCTACTCCACTCAATGGCCCAGTAAATGCACTTTTTTAATTATAAGCTTAATATGCACATCTTTCCTTAGTACTGGCAGAAACACAAGTATACACAAGAATAGTATCAACAGTTATCTAATAAATTACACACTTACAAAGGTGCTGGTATAAGTGACATACCTTTGTCAGAATATACGTCTCCTTCAGAATATTTGTAGATAAATTGAAGAGAGGCTTCCCACTTAAGCCACCAGATTCTTGAGCTACTGGGGTTTTACTTGCAGGATCTGGTCTTGATATGGTTGTATTTGATATGATCTATAAGCATCAAGCATGACCAAATTAGTGAAAGGAACGTCTAAAGATAAAGTTCATCCACATCATATTGTTTGCAGGGACAGATAAAACTTAAGGCATATAATTAAGAACACCTTTGCTTTTAGAGTCAAATCTGTATTTTCTACATTATACCATCAAATAGTTGTATGGCCAATAAAGTTGCACTTCTACTATCAGCAGAACTGGCTGAAAGTTTATTTTATCCCAAAGTATAACAATGTAATTTAAACTGCGCAAATCCAACAGTCGCATCCGCAAACAAAATTTCAGCACTACAAGATGTAACGTGAGGAGGAAAGAGAGAAGGAGAAGAGTTTTGTAAAGACATTTAACCCTAATCAGGTTAGGCAGTTGATATATGACCCTAATCAGATTATGACCTGATATCAGGTCATAATCTGATTAGGGTCTTTACAAAACTCTTCTCCTTCTTTCTTTCCTCCTCACGTTACATCTTGTAGTGCTGAAATTTTGTTTGTGGATGTGACTGTTGGATTTGTGTGTGTGTGTGTGTGTGTGTGTGTGTGTGTGTATATATATATATATATATATATATATATATATATATTATACTATAAAAGGTTGCGAAGGAATCATGATACTGCTTGTTCAGCAATTCTAAGCCCAAGATAGAATTCCTGACAATTTTGGTGATCCACGAATTTTCAATACTGAGAATTCAAAGGCATTTATTTCATTTTTACTTTATCTTTTTGATAGTATCAAAAAGGCATTTCCTTCACTACAACATAAAGAATTAATGTATCAGGAATTTGCTAAATGTTCATAAATGTGTAATATATGAGAAGTATAAATAATGAATGAATATATTTGTCATCTTATTTTATTTGCTGCTAAACAGGATATAGTTGTGGATTTAGTGCTGTAAAATAATAAAGAGTATGATAAGATGCATGTTAAAGTACAGCATAAATTATTTTAAGCTAGAAATATTATTTTAAGTTTACAATGGTAAACTAACCAATCCGTCCAAGCGAAGAGCAAGCGCAACCTACAAACAACGAGAAGAAACATAAAAACATCAAAAGTATAAGGGAGGAAAGCAGGCGAGACTTGAAATATTTCCATACCGCTGCAATATCTTCCAGGTCTTGCTTAGACAAGTCTGGGGCAATTTTCACAAGTAATGGAGGTGGCCCCTCTTCACCCCACTGCATTTCATCACGAGCTGCTTGAACCTTGACAAGAAGTAAAAGTTAGGACTGAATTTCTACCAATTTTTTTTCTCTTTCTACAAATCAACCAAATTTTGTAGCAGATGGTGAGCAGTTAAAAAAATAAGGTAATGCTAAGATCTCCAGACCTTCTTTACAAGGTCCTTCAGCTGCTTTCTCCCTTGAAGCTGTCGCAATCCAGGAGTGTTGGGTGATGAAACATTAACAACCTAAAAGGAGAAACACACATATAACACAAGGTTAGTAAACCAGTTTTATACTTGAAAAGCGAAAAACTCATGGTAAAGTGCGAATTCCAATATATGAAAATTGGTCCATTAACAAGTGAGACTGTATAATTACTTTCATGCCCAGCACTATAAATAAGGAGCACTGCCTACTTACTTTCATGCCCAACAATATAAATAAGCAGGTCAATCAAGAAACTAATAAACAGGGAATAATTTATCTACTACATAAAGCTTTAATCAGGAGAAATGGGACAAAGGCAGCAAAAGAAGAAAAATAAATAAATTGCAGGCAAAAGCAGGAAAGCTACCAAGTAATCAGCGTACTGTGACAACGTATGAACGCCCTGTACATAATCTGCATCTGCATCTTCGCTGGTCTTATTTTTTCCAAGATTGACTCCAAGAATTCCTGGACCAGCTTTACCTCCATGTTTGACTTCATCATTGGAGGAAGATGAAGTACTTGACGTTTCGTCCAACTTCCTTTTACCATGCTGAGCACCCAACCGTTTTGCAACAGCAACAATTCCTTCACTATTGAAGCCACACCTATTAATTACAGCACTGGCCACCAAAATAAAAGGTACGATAACGATTAGTAATCTGAGACAGAATTTCTACCAACTTGAAAATATGCACCGGAAGTCTGGAACACCACCATAAAAAAGGGAAAATTATATGCCAGAGAAATATTCATAACTGAAAGAGAGAACAAATTGTTGATAACATAATTCATTTCTACAAGAGCCAAAAAAATGTTTTTTATTTTTGATAAGTAAGAGAAAAAGATAATTTTTCCAGCAGCCAATATAATATCATGATGCAGCCCTTTCTTAGCCAATAACGTTTCCCTAAATGAATAAAAATAACAAACAGTCCAAGGAATGAATTTAGAAAAGTATGAATTTGAGTGGAGAGATTTAGGCATAAGATGCATTCTTACCCTTCATTTGGCAATCTGAACATACGAGGCTTCGGATTACCCTCCTGTGGAATAGGAGTTACCGACCCAATCTCCACAAAGCCAAAACCTAACCCAAGTAAGCCTTCAACAGCCTCAGCATTTTTATCAAAACCAGCAGCAAGACCTATAGGATTGGAGAACCTCCTTCCCCAAACTTCTAGTCCTAATATTGAAGGATCTGGTCTCTTCTCTCTCGGAACCCATCCACGAGCTGCGGCTGAGACAGCCAATCGATGAGCAACCTCTGGATCCAGAAACGCAAAGAACGGATTCACAATTTTTGTTGCTGAGAATAGCCAGCCACTGCAATAGATTTATTTTTTTTGAATTGTAATTTATGAGTACAAGCATTTTAATATCTCAAAAACTATATGTTGAGGCCCCAAGTCCAAATAACCCGAACGGATGATAACTTGAAGAACTATGTCATCTACGACATTATCATCTCTATGTTGATATAGCAATATCATCATTATGCTGAAGAGGGAAAGAAGGAAACAAGGAGGGAAGGAGGGAGGGAGGGAGGGAGGGAGTTATCACAGAAATGGAAAATTAAACTACAATACAATTAACATACTGGCAGAAAAATCCAAGTTATTTATCATATACTAAATTAAGAGGTTCAACTCAGCCTGTTAATTCTCAATCTCAGGATTCAAACACAGTCTCTTACTAAGAACTGAATATGGAAACGCATCAAGATATGAATTCTATTAAAAGAATATAAAACAAAGTGACTCATAGATATCACAGCTATAAATGGTTTTGAAAGCTTGAAGAAAATTATACGGCCATGTTGCCTTGTGTACTAGACAGGAAACAGTTGTAAAAAACAGTACCTCAGACAATGTTCACTAATCTCTTCAAAGTTTTAACCATATTTTTCACTTCCAGAATCGAATTTATGAATTCAATGAGTAAAACGAAGATAGGAGCTCATATCTGGAAACACTTCAGCAAAATGCTTTAGCAACAGCTCATCTAAGCGGATAAATTAAAGATGTCCTGCCTTTTCTCTGTTTTTTCAGGTAAGTTAAATGAAGATAATGCGATGAAATTCTGGAAGAAATTCAGGAAGTTCATGTTCTCAATTTTAAGACTCATTGTCATAAGGCTAAAGTGCGTATCTGTTATTCTATGCAGTCTATAATCAACGACTGATAGTACAACAATTATTTCCTTAGTGCATAACACAATAAGTTGATTTAAGAGGGAGTTCACATTTCACAATGGTAGTATCTTCAGTTTTGGAAAAAAAATCTTTGTGCTTGAAATACATATGCATGCGAGAACACAAACCTTTTTGTTCTTTTCAATTGCCAAAGATTAAGAGAAAAATCATACCAGAAAGTTGCTTCGTCCACAGTACTTGCATAAGCTCCTCCACCTATAAGCAAGCTAAGGGTGGCTGCTGTCAATAATCTCCCCTAAAGTTGTAAATACCAGATACTTCAGAATATAAAAAAACATGAAATTTTAAAGAGACATTCTTCACTTGAAATTGTCTTAATTAAGATTGGTTACGTATATACTCAAGTTCTCGTGAAAAAAGTTGTTTACTGGGAATCCTATTGCAAATGTCAGCTCTGTATACAAACTGATACTGGAAATCCTACAAAGATATTTGTTGGCTCCTTATTCTCAAGTAACTGTTCCATTCCATTTTAAACATAAAAGTTATCATTTGGGTGGGGTCAAGTCTCCGTTTCCTTCGTATGTCTAATTTACCTTCAATTGTTCAGTTTTGAAAAGTAATTTGAGCAATGTTATGACCACACCCATATATATATAATACACACACACACACATATATATATATATATATGTATGTATGTATAGCTAGTACAAAATATACGAGAGAGGGAGAGAGAGAGAAAATACCTTTTTGGAGGACTGAGGAACCTTGGGTCTAGCAGCAGCAGCAGGATGAGCAGATGAAGAAGTAGCGGAATAAAGTCTGGAAGCAGAACCGGAAGCAGATTTTAGCTTTTGATACAAATTATCTCTGGTGAATTTGTAAGCAACCCTTGCTGTCATTTTCTTCCAACTTTTGCTTCTTCCTTGTTTGTTAATAATAATACAGCCTCAAACCAATTAGAACCAAAATCGCCGAGAACCCAATTTCAAAAACTAATCCTTATTGAGAGATAGGGGTCTGGTAGATGTTTGATGGCGGTAAAGGAATGAATAAGAAATACAGAGGATGAATTGATAGTTTTATATGCGGGCTTATAGAGAGAGGACGGGAGGGGTTTTAGCTATTTATGTGAAGAGACAACAAGTAGGGGTTCTGGTGGTGTCCTCTTACTCCTCTTTACTTTATTTATTTAATTAATAGGCACTAATAAATATAAAATGAAGAGTAAAATTTTGTTGTGAAATTATCAAAACTAACTAATTTTATTATATTTGTATTTGTATACATTTTATCATATTACACTAAGAAATTAATAACTAATTAAATTTTAGGATATACATAAAATTTTATAATTGAGAATATTTTAAGAAAGTATTATGTTTTAAGCAATTAAATAGCTGTAGGTGTTAATGTAACATTATTCTATTTCTCAAAAAGTTTCTTATTGAAAAAATATGCTTTGCCTACATCTTTTAAATTATAGTTTTATAATAAATTTTAATTATCTATAAGAAATGGAACACCTTTGGCGACTCAACCTATAAATTTGAGGGATCGAGTCTTGGCATGTCAAAAAATGGGTTGTCTTTAGCTGGAGGCCCAACAAGCTGCTCGATATCAGACCTTCAGTTCTGAATTTTTAGTGGTATATATAGCAAGGAACTACATTAAAAATCATACCTGAATATTGCAATATTCTTCATTTGTCTCAAAAGTGAAAATAATTTTATAAAAACGAAACAAGCGCTTAGAAGTTCTTTTTAAACATATTTTTAACATTAATTTAAATTGTAAAAATCGGGGTATTATTATTATTATTTTTTTGAAAATAATACTGAAAATCATAGCAATGGCGTCGGACATGTAATTTTCATCATCTAACGTACGTTTATGTATACATATTAATTAATTCAGTGATTGCTTTGTGTTGAATATACAGAGTTGGAGATGGAGGCTTATTTGAAAGGGAATGGGATGATATAATTAATGCCGCCGACACACCCAACAAGGATACGAATAGAATCAATAGGTAGGTAGGTATATGCTATTTTTTCAAGGCTATGGATCATTCTCTATCGATCCAAAAATAATATTCCATATATCAATTTATACCACATGCAATTTAAAAAGTTAGAATCTGTATGGGGGCAAACCCTGCCGAACATAAAATTCAAAGTAACATTAATTTTCCAACTCTTTTGATTATATATGTACGTGTAGGTTGGCCATGGTGTAACTTGTGATTTGATGAACGTGGATACGCGCTAGCTTGTGGCCAGTTCGCCCGTACTACCTTCAATCAAAATACTACAAGATGTGATCAGGTTTCTCCTCGACAGATGGTACGCTCCAAGATATGTATGAAAATCTAATCTTGGAGTGATCTTTTTTTAGGGACGTACGACATGTAATGTAATGAGACTTTGTTTTTGGAAGAGAATGAGTAAATACAATAAAATAATTAAGAGGTCGATGATGTGTTAATTAATTAGTTTTAATTGTTTATGGTATACAAACTAACATACAGGATGGAACTGGTAGCAGATTGCGTAGGCGGTAGGTATAATGTTAAATGGTTGAGGATATATATAAGCAGGTGCAATGATGGTTCAGACCATAATTTTTTATTCTTGAAGAAGCAGTTCTTGTAGACGGCTAGTATTGTATTATATATAAGGCTTCCGCCGGATATTACCCTAAAGCAGTTTCTGGGATCAACATAATTTTTTCATCCATGTCGGAAAAAAAACCATTAAAATATTTGCGTAAAATGATCCTTGAGCTAGCCTAAGCCTAACAATTAAATTACAAAAGTCACTAAATACTGTCGTGTCTAATTTTTGATAATATATATAGTAAATTTTAAGTCAAACTTAATTATTCCTATAAAAAGACACGTCGAATACATAAAGAAAATCTATTGGGGTCAAACATCTGATACATCTGACTTAAAAAAACAATTCTCAAGTATATATAATACATATGATAATAGGACAAAGCTTTCACTGCTCTAGTCGTGGGTTTGGTCTTCCCTCACTTTCTTTATCATATAAACAAAGTAAAGTAAAACAGAGGTGGAGTTATTGGATGATCTATGGACATATTTATAAGTTCTCCATTGACATGCATTTGATCATCTGCAATCTATCTAAAATCTTCTGGTGAGGTAGTTCTCTTCTTCTATGATCAGCCCCTTCAATGCTTCAAAGTTATCCATCTCTCTCTATATATATACATATTTATGCACATATGTATGTATGTATGTACGTATCGTCACTCTATCTCTGAAGTTTTATTACTATTGTCCACAGAAATAGAAAATGTTACCCTTTTTGCGCTGTATTCTTTGTTGTGAAGATGAAGTACAAACCCAACCTGATCTTGATGTTGGAAGTTTGATTAGAAGATTTAAAAGAAATCCAAACCCTTGTTTTGATTATCATGAAGTTTCTTCTAATTATGACACGCTCCCAAAAACCATTGCTCCCACTAGGTCTGGTGCAAATTCAATCATCCATCCCACTCCCCAAACCACAACAAGAATTCAGTCCCAAAACACTTCCATTTCTTCCAATTTTCCCCCAAAACCGAAAGCGCCTTCTGTTCTCAGTCAACCTTCTTTTGATCATCATGGTGCAACTTCAGTCACCCGTCTCACTCCCCAAACCACAACAAGAATTCAGTCCCAAAATAGTTCCATTTCTTCCAATTTTCCCCCAAAACCAAAAATCCCCTCTGTTCTCGGTCAACCTTCAAATACCATTGCGCCCACTAGTTATTGTACTAATTCAATCACTGAAACTCGGACCAGTGCTAGTACTTTTCAGGATAGGACTAAAAAACCAGATGCAAACAGAACAACTGACCCAAAATCGCCCATTATTTCTTATTCTTTTCTCGATAATCTGTCTCCATCTGAATATAAGCTGCCACCGGTTATCACTAAAGCTTCATCATCACTATCTGTGCCAACTCCATCATCATCTTCTTCTCCTTCGTCTAGTACACCTCTGTCTTTCCCAAAAGCTCCTCTCTCCAATAAGCCTATTCTGTCTCGGGCTCCATTTAACCCGACAACCGAACATGCAAAAGCCAATTATAACTGGGTGGAGAAGGGTTCAACCCCTCTTTATGTGATTCCGGAAGATATTAAAGGTTTGATCCAGAGATACGTTGTGCCGGAAGTTCTGAAGAAGCCTTTGTCTCCCTCGACATACAAGGATTACTTTGCGTCGTTGCTTTACGCTGAGGACTACTACTTTAAGGTATCGTAAAAAAAATCTGTATTTTTGTTTCCCTCCCACTCACAAATACTCTATCATACCATCATCAATTAACAGTGCCTTGTAGAACAGTATGACTTTCCTGTTTGATATAAGAGTTGTATAATATTTGACAAGTTCGTAAGGGCATGTGATAGAAATAACCTTCAGCTGGTAAATGATATAGATTCGCAAGGCATAAAACTATAACTTATGGCTGAGTATACCTGAAAGTGGGAAGATAAGCAAGATGGTCTTTCTGTGTACTCTTTTCCAAACTTTTATGTGCCTCTAGGGAGTTATGCACTATTAGACCACAATACTCAGAAATCAAAACTACCACAACAACCTTATCATAACAGCAGGATTAGATAAGTGTTAACATGTTATCCATAAGATATATTCAAATGTATAGATTAGATAGATATCTACAATTCAAATTAAGACTATCTAGATCTTATGGTGTATATATGTATGTAGTGCCTTTGTAACAATTTGTGATATAAACAGAGTTAAATTGCTAGTTGAAGCAGAGTCTTCGCTAGTTTATTCCTTATATGGTATCGAGCCATAAATCAACATTATGTCGCCTCTATCTTCTTACGGGTCATCTTTTTCTCCATCACGTGAGAACAAGTTTTAATCGCAACCACTCTCACGTCACCATTAAACATGACAAATCCAACCCAAATCATTACTTGTGAAACTCCATCCCGAAAATTATTTGTCTTGGAAGGCGCGATTGTTGCTTATTCTACGTGGAAATAATCTATTAGGGTTCATTGATGGCAAAGAAGAGCCACCTCCCGGAGAAATTACACGCAACTCATCGCGGAGGCCAACCCATTGATAATCCAGAGTATCAAGTCCGGTATCAACAAGATCAAAACTTATTAAGTTTATTTATTTCCTCTTTACGTGAGGATATTGTGCCCTTATCATTGACGCTTGATCATCTCGTGAAATTTGAGTTATCTTTGGAAAGAGCATATCGTCACCATCAACTACTGAGGGTCCTAAATTTGCTCTTGAGTTTGCAAGAGATTAAGCAACATGATGACTCTGTTACACAATTTACGAGCAGGCTAAATTCATTAGTGATCAACTTCTTCTGCTGCGGGTCGTCGAATGTCACTCATTGATTTCAATTGTGTCATCTTCAAAGGCCTTCATACGACTTTCACAAATAAGTTATTCCTAGTCTTGCAAACAGCCGAAAGCCGTGACATTTGCAGATTTACTTAAATACTATTGATGAATCATGAATTACTAACTCAAAACTTTTCGGGATCTTCCATATCTTCATCCGACCACATATACGACCCGATTGGAAATGCACACATGTTCTTTCCTCTCCAACAACAAATCTTGCTCAAAGGGGCTATAATAATCAACCAAATAATAATCGAAATGGTTATGGCGATTCACGTGGCAATTCGTGATACCAACTTTAAAGCGCATAATTACAAGCAGCGTGCAAAAATTTTGGCTCTAACTCTCGCCAAACAATTCCAACAATCGCTTCTTTCCCTCAATCCACTCATGAATGCCAAATCATTATAGTAGAATCAATCACCGCTTAATAAGCATCGTCGCAGATAATCATACCCATCAGCCAACTGCGAATATGGCAACATTTTATAACAATAATTTCACTGATGCTTGGTGTAAGACCCCGAAATTTTTTTAAAAAAAAGAATTTCCTTTATTTATTATTTTGAAATAGTAAGGGTGGATTTGATTAATGTGGTTAGTTATGGGTAAAATGCGCAAATATTTGAATAAGCAAGTGGTGATAAAATATTCATTATTGTTTGGGAATATTCGTTTGGTCGTGGAATATTCGATGCTTGTCGGGGAATATTCGTGCGACCTTGCATCTTTTGTGGGCCCCATAACGAAAAGCGATTGGATGAAGAAAACGACAAATATAAGTTGTTTATAAATAACTTGCGTAGTTATTCTCAGATTATCTTGTTGGAATACCCGGTGGTTAAAACACACACTGTCGCGTTGTTGAACAAGAAGCATTACGGTATTGCACCAATTATCGATTCTTACGTAAAAGGCACTACTTTCGATAATTGTTACAAGAATTATTGTTCGAGATTTTATTTTATTGATTCAATAATTCTTTGCATTGATATTTTATATTAATGTTGTTTCAATAAATTGTCATTACACGATATTTTCTATTATCGAAGCAATAATTCATATTATCCTAATAATATTATTAGATAACATTATTGGCAATGTCTAGAAAGTTACGTACAAGGAGAGGTTTGGTCACCTAATTTGCTGGCGCCAGAAGCGAGAAATTCTTATTGAAAGCCCCTCTTTCCTCAACAGGAGCGGCACAGTTGCCCGATCTTGTGATTCTGTAATATTATTTGTGAATAATTAATTATTGATTTATATGATGAGGAAAATATTGATTTTATGTGGATATAGATGGAGAAAAATTTTAAAATGACAATTGTTGAAAAATTAATATTTTATCTTTTTCTAATAAAATAATTCATTTAAATATATTATTTTAATAATATATTAACGGTGATATTTTATAATGAATGTGGGATATATGAGTATATGAGGAGGAAGAGTATTTTTGTGGCATTAAATGATTAACACATGTTTTTGTGTGTCGGTGGACCCCATTTCTTGATCGAAATTTGATTATAACAGTAAAATCGACTAGTTTGTGGATTTCGGTCCAAGTTATGTTTGGAATTTGGAAAAACTTTCTTCTGCAAAGTTGTAGAAATTGAATTTCCTATAAAAACTCATGAGATTCAATTTTCTGATAAAAGGGCTATTTATTATGAATTATTGAAGTTTTGAGTTCAAATAATTGATTTTAGGGAGTTTTAATTAATTATTTTGAGAAAAACGTTTTTGGTGAGTTTGTGAACCTCATTTAACATGTCTTTATATGGTTGAAATCGATTTCAAAGGTGGGCTAAGGAATTTTGTTTATAAATAATATTATTATATTCAATTTTACCTTTTGGTGTTCTAAGCAATTTCCTATAAATAGGGTGCTTAGGTTAGAATTGAAAATCACACCGAAACTCAAGTTTTCTCTCTATATTATCGAGCGTATTCTTGTGAGTATTTTGAGTATACTTTGAGTATTGCTATATCTGATGTGCAAGTTCAAGTCATACCTTTATATCCTGGTGTTTAAACTAAATCTTGTCTTTCGAGGTAAGGATGTTATTTTCTTCTCAAATGATATTATTTCTTCAATATCATTATCTTTGAAATATTGGTTGGAACTTTTATCAAATTTGGAACTTTTTCATGTATTGGGTTACTTATTCATGAGTTACTATTCACGAGTTACTATTCATGAGTTACTATTCACGAGTTACTCTTCACGAGTACTACTACGAAGCGTGAAGATGTTTTTTGTGGAATTTCTATCTTTTGGTGTCTGAGTTCTTATTCACGATACTACTATTCACGATACTGACTATTCACGAATCACTTAAGATTATTCAATCTAAAAATAAAATTTTTCTTTTAAATCCTAAAATATCTATTCGGATAATCGGCTTTGATTGTATCCATGTTTTGATCATTCTTGAATTTTACACCCTATGATTATTTTTTGAGGTATTTTTGACGTGGATAAAACAAAGTACGAATCCTTAATCCTTAATCCTTGTCATTTTGTTTCACCGGATTCGCTTTTTAAAAATATTTTCATCATCTTCATCTTAAATGATGATATTATTGAATATCTTTGGCACGTATGATGCAAAGATGAATGATTTCTGAAGAATATCTTTGGCCATAGTGCAAAGATGAACAGTGTTTAGATGAACACGACTTAATGATGAATATCTTTGGCTGTAGTGCAAAAGATGAATATTTGATTCCGGATGTATATTGATTGATGTTACAGGATAAAATATCGACGATGAACTTTTAAATTCATATATAGAAGATAGTAGTTTGCATTCTCTACTTAACTCTTCTAATGAATTATTATTTCATTGCGAATATTGATTTAAAATTTGTTGTCTATCAGTATTCTATTAGATTTTTCCTATTGAAGACTAACGATAATTTGTTGTATATTATCTTAGTCATAATATTCTTTACTTCGGGCTAGTTGAGCTCACCCTTTTCCTTGTTGTTCCATTTTTCTTCTCGAGGCGAGAATGTAAGCAAGTACTAGTGGGGTATGGAATGAAGGTTCTAGAGAGAGTTGTTTAGTAGTCCTCACCATTTTGTAAAATAATGTATCAATAATTATGATGGAGATTTATTTGCGTGTGGATATTTTCTAGATGGCAATATCTCGTATTTAAACTCACAGTTTATATGTTGTAATAATAAAGTTGTAGTTATTTCGCACCCATGTATTTGGCGACTTTCGAAATGGGTTGGATGGAATGGACCTATTTTGGGGCGTCACACTTGGTTTCGACATCTTGGGGCTACTCACCATGCCACTCCAGATTACAATCTATCGATCATTCACTACGTTACAATGGGTCGGATACTTTACGTGTTAGTAATGATGCTTCGATTTACATATATCTCATACTAGAACTTCAAAATTACAATCTGCTGATAGTTCTTTTATCTTGAATGATGTTCTTCATGTTCCTGCTCTTACCAAGTCCTTACTTTCAGTAAATAAATTCACTCATGACAATGATTTATTTTTTGAATTTCACCCCAATTGTTTCTATGTGAAGGATCGCATGTCAAGAAACCGTCATTGTCCGTCTCGCCGTAGAGTAATCAAGGGTCAGATTCAATTTGAATCGGTGCCAATTTCGTCACTAAACCTCCAATGACCTTTTGTTGCCACTAAAGCTTCAACCGATTGTTGGCGTAGTAGACTAGGACATCCTCATTCCAAAATTCTTCATAAAATCATTTTCAATAATAAATTATCTGTTTCTGATTCGAAGTTTAATTTTTGCAATGCATGTCAATTGGGCAAATCTTCTCGAATTCATCTTCTTGTTACTAATCATCGAGTTTCCCATCTTCTTGACTTAATTTATAGTGATGTATGGGGACCATCACCTACTCTCTCATGTGATGGCCACAAGTATTTCATTATTTTTGTTGATGCTTTTTCCAAGTATATCTGGTTTTATCCATTGCACAATAAATCTGATGTTTACTCTACATTTATTCAATTTCAAAAACTTGTGGAACGCCAATTTAATACTTCCATTAAATCTGTCCAAACTGATTGGGGTTGTGAATTTCGAACACTACATAAATTCTTTACTTCTATTGGCATAAATCATCGCATTCCATGTCCACATACTCATGAACAAAATGGTATGGTGGAACGTCGAAATCGACATATTGTTGAAACTGGACTAACTCTCCTTGCCAACTCTCATACACCCTTCAAATATTGGCATTTCTCTTTTGAAACAGCAGTATATTTAATAAATCGCATCCTTCCATAGTGTCACAAAATAAAACACCTTATGAGTGCATTTTTAACCAACCTCCAGATTATTCGTTCTTACGCATTTTTGGTTGTTTGTGTTTTCCTTTCCTCCGTCTATATACTGCACACAAGACTGATTTTCGTTCCACTAAGTGTGTTTTTCTTGGTTATAGTCCCAATCACATGGGTTATCGGTGTTTAGATCTACGCACAAATAATATGTACATTGCCCGACATGTCCGTTTCAATGAAACATATTTTCCATTTTCATCCTTTTCTAATGTTCTTAAATCTGCTCCGTCTGACCAGTCACCATGGGCCATTCTTCCGCTCATTCCTCTGTATCAATTCCCCACCAGTACTATTCCTCCTCTTACATTCAATCATGTTTCATCTCATAATCCTTATTTAACCCATACACAATCTCCCCCTTCTTCTTCTACTCCCGTACCTGCTCTTAAATCCTCCTCACCACCGGCTATTACGAATTCTTCTACCTCACCAAAATTTCGTACACTAACTCCCTCTACAATGATTCCGCTGCTTAGCCCAATACCTCATGCTCCCTTTCGTTATCTCCTATCTCCCCTGGTCTACCAATGGTACAGCCTGACATTACTTTACCTTCACCAGCAGATGTATCTCGACCTGTGCTTCCATCTGGGATACTCACCTGTGCGATGGTTCATCGCCTTAACCAAACTCAGCCTACTACTCTTACTACAGACGTTTATACAGCAGTTGAGCCCACTTGTTATTCCCAAACAGTTCGATCCAGTCATTGGAGAGATGCCATGGTTTCAGAAATCAATGCACTTATTTCTCAAGGTACCTGGGTTCTTGTCCCAAAATCGGCCTCTATGAATGTTGTGGGTTGTAAATGGGTTTTTCGGATTAAACGAAAAGCAAATGGAATAATTGATCGCTATAAAGCAAGGTTGGTGGCAAAGGGTTTTAATCAAGAAGAAGGAGTCGATTATCTTTGAAACATTCATCCGGGTTGTCGAAGCCTACCACGATTCAAGCGTTGTTTTATCCTTGGCTATTTCTCTTTCTTGGCATGTTTATCAGTTGGATGTGAATAACGCCTTTCTAAATGGTTGGTTAGATGAAACGGTTTTTATGGTCCAGCCACCTGGTTTTGAGGACAAAACTCATCCGAATCATGTGTGTCATCTTCGAAAATCTCTGTATGGGCTCAAACAAGCTCCCAGAGCATGGTACCAGCGTTTGTCCGATTTTTTGGTGCAACTGGGTTTCAAAATTTCCTTATCTGATACATCTATGTTCATCTATTCACATCATGGAATTCTTTTAATTTTATTAGTTTATGTTGATGATATCATAGTCACTGGAAATTCATCTGCTGCAATAAGTGATCTAATGCAGGCTTTGGGAAAGGAATTTGCTCTTAAAGATTTGGGTCCTCTAAATTATTTTCTAGGCATTGAGGCAGTTCGTACATCAAATGGAATATTTTTAACTCAACAAAAATACATCAAGAACCTGATTACTAGAGCAAAGATGGCTGAGTGTAAGCCTATTAAGACACATGCGGTTGTTCAACATCACAAGCCTCCTAGTGCTTCTCTTTATTCTAATCCGACTTTCTTTCGACAAATCGTAGGTGCGCTACAATACACAACACTAACTCGGCCAGACCTATCTTTTTTGTCAAGATAAAGTCTCATCGATCCATGCATAATCCAACCGAGGAAAATTGGGTAGCCGTAAAGAGGATCATTCGATATTTGCAACACACCATAAACTTTGGGCTTTCAATTTCCAAATCAGATAATCCTTTCACTCTTCACGCATTCTGTGACTCTGATTGGGCTGGAAACTTTATTGATAGAAAATCTACAAAGAAGTTATGCTATTTTATGGGAAATAATTTGGTCTCTTGGGCATCACTAAGCAAAGAACAACACAGACGCTCTTCTACTAAGCTAAATATAAATCATTGGCGACATCTTTGCGGTGAGAAATAACTTGGTTACAATCTTTATTCTCTGAACTCGGAATTTTTTTGAAGGAACCCCCTATCTTGTGGTGTGACAATATTGGTGCAACTTATTTAGTTGCAAATCCGGTATTTCATGCCAGGACAAAACACATTGAAATAGATTTTCATTTTGTTCGGGAAAAGGTGGCTCGCAAGGATCTCTTGGTTCGCTACATCTCCACCCATGATCAGGTGGCGGACATTTTTACAAAGGCTTTGCCCACTTCGAAGTATCAATATCTAAGAAGCAAGCTGACTGTGCTCCCAACCACGATCAGCTTGATGGGGGGTATTAGACCACAATACTCAGAAATCAAAACTACCACAACCACCTTATCATAACAGCAGGATTAGATAAGTGTTAACATGTTATCCATAAGATATATTCAAATGTATAGATTAGATAGATATCTACAATTCAAATTAAGACTATCTAGATGCTATGGGTGTATATATGTATGTAGTGCACTGTAACAATTTGTGATATAGAAACAGAGTTAAATTGCTAGTTGAAACAGAGTACTGCTAGTTTATTCCTTATATGCACTTATAAGAGAAAGTCTTGAGCCAAGTAAGTTGCTGCCTGTTTTTTGATAAAATCAGTAATCAGTAACGGTGAAATTTGAGAAATGAACTTCTAGTATAAGCCTATTTATATAAGGAAGATATATGGTCCTAGTTGGACTCAAAGAAAGTATTTTATCACTTCCTTGGGTTTGAAATCATAATTTTTATTGCTTTTTAGATTTTGCTCTATGATTTTTAGTAGTGGAGTAATGTTGAATTGATGATGGCCTGTTAATTAGGGTAGCTACATTAAAGTATGGAGCCACTCAATTTTGATAGCTATTAAACCATACTTTTGGTATTTAGAATAAAGAATAACATTTGTATGTGTTAACAATTCAGCAATTATTATGTTCTATTAGGATTGGCCATTGTTAATGACGCTATTTCTCATATTAAGACTTCAGTTTTTAAATGAATATCCCCCAATCACTTATTCTTACCACTTCAGGAATATATGTCCAGCTGTTTATGAAGTTTACTCGTATATATTTGTGATCAAGTATTATATCAAATATTCCATTTTTACTGCTCATTCTTCAAATCTAAAGGGTGGTTGTACAATTTAACTAGCCTGTCCCCTTCTGCAGGTTGGAAAATTGATTCTATTATTGTTCTTATATATAACATTTCTTCAGTGATTGTACTCTCATACACGGTACCTCCATACTAACATGTGATCTGAAATCTTTTTGTTGGAATAAATATGTGCCATTTGTCAAAGTGTTGTCAATATAATTTGCAACTTTAAGTTTTTGCATTATACTTTGTGATTCATTTTGTTATAATTGGATCAGGATTGGGATGGGTTTGAGATGAAGAATGTTACTTTGGAGATGCATGAAGCAAAAATATACAGCAGAAAAGGAACATACAAAAACAGGAACAAAAATGATGAGAAGGATGATAAGATTTTTGTGGCATTTGAGATGGACTCCATTCCTGAGAAGCGACCATTTCTTCTATCAAGGGACTTTGCCTCTGTACGGCCTTCTGGCAGAAAAGTTGAGCCATTTCAGGTTAGTGTTTTTAACTTCCCTCAACTAGTTTTAGGAGACGAGCATGTATTCATCGAGACCATAAGCTTCAAGAGTTTCTCTTGTTTTGTTGCCAGCATGCTTGTTCTTTATTTATAGTTTAGAATAGGATACAAAATACGTAGTATGATTCTATACATGCCCTTACGCTATTTTGTTATTAACAGATATCATTTGCATCAAGCATCTCATATTATTCGATGACTCCCTTGTTACAAACTCTACCAAAACCCACAATCCCGGCAAATACAAAACTGCATTTACAACCAGCCAATAACCATATTAAATTAATCTATTACCCACTGTCGTCTCTTAAAAACTACATATGCAAGGCTAAAAGTATAAGAATCATGGAGTCTAATTCTAACATTCTGGGATTTTAGAGCGATTAGAATTGAACATAGTAACTGAACTGTGAGTTCATAATGTGTTACATTCATGTGTCCATGACAATTCTAGGTTGTCTCTCTATGCGGGAGCGGGGTTACACGAGGGAAAATATTAAATTATTATGTGCATGTCTAACCAATTTCTATAACAGCTTTAACACTTTGACACTGAATTTAACAAACTGTTATGTCCTTGGCTTTGTCTTCGTTTATTTTTCCTTCTGATCAGAACTGACAGACCAAATTTTATATATTGATTGACTATATGGTGGCCTCAGAAATTAGGAACATCATTCCTCTTTGTCCACTTGTTTCTTAAATTGGATACGATTTTCAGTTTTTACATGAAATACTATTCTGATGCAATACACTATGTAACAGTTGGTCAAGTTTGTCTCGGAGTTCCTCTTATTCATATTTCACTCGAATTAAATTTTAAATAGGGTATCATCTATCGAGTGGTGAAAAGTAATATCGTGTTGGTTGAATTTGGGGACGATTTTCATGCTCACCATTACTCATCCTGCAAATACGATGTTAAGTTCTCATTCAACAGAGTATGTTTGAAGAGGTCTCACCAAGCAATTTCATCAGCATCAGATGTGTTGTTCATGAACTTCCTCTTCCCTGATTGCATAGCTAAAAGAGGCCTTGTTTCAAAGCAGCTTCTGTCTATCAGTCACAAACTTGATACAGAGCAAGTCTCTGCTGTTTGTAGGATTTTAAGCCTCAAGGGCTCACCTCCCTATCTTGTGGAAGGACCACTATCAGTAACTATAGCTAAACAATTATCAAGAACTGGAATGGTGGTTCGAGAAGCAGTACTCGAATTATGTCGAACCTCTTCAGTGAACAGGATTCTTATATGTGCACCTTTAAACAGCACATGTGATGTACTCATGAGAAGTCTAGGGAAAGAACTTCCCGAGTCGGACATATTTCGAGCCAATGCTACCTTCCGAGAGTTGGATGAGGTACCAGATGATATCCTCCCCTCTTGCCCTTATAAAGAGGAGTGCTTTTCTTGTCCTTCGCTTTCACAACTTAAGAAATTCAAAGTGATTTTGTCTACTTTCATGAGTGCCTTTCGGCTGCATAATGAAGGGATAAAGCCGGACACTTTAGTCATATTTTCCTGGTGGATGCTTCCTCTGCAACGGAACCAGAGACTATGGTGCCTTTGACCAACCTGGCAAATGAGATGACAAAAGTAGTGATAAATGGTGCACCTGGAAATGAGTCACGTTGGGTTCGCTCCTACATTGCAAGGCAGAATGGATTGAAGATGTCGTACTTTGAAAGACTACGAGAGAGAAAACTCTACAGAAGTCTTAATCCTGAGTTCATAACAGAACTAAAACACGTTGGACGAGAAGCAGGTACCTACAGCTCCCGATCATTCTATTGAATCCAAGTTTTGTTTTGACTGTTCGCCATGGTTAGGTTGATTCTAAGTTAGCTTCTTGATCAAGAACCCATGGCTGACGGGGCCAATGCTTCCCTTCCCTTCCCTTCCCTTGCATAAAAGGGGCCAAAATCTTGAAACATCTCCGTTCCAAACGGGTATTTTATTTTCTTATTTCTTAAAATGCCATGTCTTAATAAGATTGTAGTAGTTAGAACATGGAAGTGAACATTCTAAGTTATGTTTAGGATTTGATTAATCTTGTTCAGTCCTTATAAAATGATATACTAGCTCTTATTTATAGAGTTCATATGTGTGTCTATATATATATATATATATATATATATATATATATATAAATGAAAGGGTATGATTAGACTAAGAATAAACGGTTGAGATTAGTATTATGTATTAGTATGCCTACATAAGACTGAGATTTGTATTGAGAGATGAAAATCCTCAAAAGGATGGGAAGATAAATTAGTGGAGAGTGCTAAATTTGATAAGCTACTAATGGAGGCTGTGGAAAGAACTTGTCTAAAACAAAATCAAGTGGTGATAACAGCTGCAACTGGATTCATTTTTCATGTACCTTGGTTGTAAATTGGGTCCTGAGCAAATGCTTAAATAAACTAGCTCCATCTCACACCATATTATTGTCTTAAAAACACAAAATTCTTCAAAAGTTTCAAACTTCTTAACAATTAGAATCCCAATATTCACTACTTGAGAATACAACATATTGCACAACTATGATCATAATTCAGTATAGACCATGAAAGAATAAATCACACCATGCAATGACTGAACCAAACAGGAAATGCTGCATAATAGGAACCTTCTCCAAAACTTCCACTTTATACATCTTAAGCAACCCACTAATTCACCTTATTCCAGTTTTGCACACCACTAATATCATCCAACAAACAACCCCTCTTCTTCACTTTCTTCACAAACGCAATGCACGAAAGAATCCTCATTATCAATCAACTGAGAAGCCGCTAAAATAAACGGAAGAAAATGATAATCATCAAGCCCCCAAACACCATGAGAGCCCGTGGGCTCAAGCGAGTAAACCATTTGCAACTTCCTCATTAATTCCATCTACTTAAAAAAAAAAAAACCCGAGAAACCACAGCAAAATTTATAGTTAATCAAGAAAAGTGTTCTACAAACTAATTTCAATTGCAAATTTTATAAATTTGAAAATAAAATTTATTTTTTTATTTACTCTTAAAACTTATTCATCTTTTTAAAAATAATGTAATTATGTCGTTATTACTACCATCACAAGAAATAAAACTCATTGAGAATAATATATTAGATTTTAATTTAAATGCAATTCGGCAATTGTAATTTTAAATAATCTCAAAAGTATTTTACACAGTCTAACCTTTCCTTCTATAGACACCCTTTCTGTTTGAATTCTTGATCAATTAATTCATAAGCATACGAAGTGAAGTTGAATCCAATAATAGAATGGGGCCGAGTTTCCTGTGAAGTTGAGTCCTGAACTTCACCGTTTAACAAATGTGGGAAGAATGGTACTTCTTGCTTGCAGCAAGGAGGAACTATCTGCTTATTTTCTCACACTTTCTGCAAGCATGTAGATGTTAGACTTCACTAAATGTTAATATACACACACATATGCATGCAAATACATAGAGACACCCTGTGAAGAATCATCCACGGTAAAAGCAACAGAGCAAAGTATTTCAGCAAAAAATAATGTGGCGCCCCTATTGAAAAATCAACTACTATTTTGTCCAATGAAAAGGTATGTGAATTTGCTTCCACAGACTTGGTGTATTCACAAGGATTTTAGAATACAATTTCTCAAACTGACCTACCTACTCACAAACATGTTCTGAGAAACAGCAAATTCTAGACAATGTAATGTGTTTTTTCTACTAACAAATATGATTTGACAAAAGCCTACAGACACTCGCAGTTTATGTTGTAGGCGACAACTGCTTCAGTTTAGCTTGTAAAATTGCTCCCGCTTCATCTGCTATGCTTTTCTTCTTAGCAGCAACCTGCATTTGAGCCTTAACAGTTTATTTTTCAATACACACTTGTAAAATGGCAAAGAATGCAAACAGAAAGCATTTTGCAAAAAAAAAAACAAATAGGAGAAACCACACAGAAAAATGATAAGAGAGAGAGAGACCAGTCGACTTTTTATAGGCCTGTTTACAAATATGATGCTAAAAAAAGGGTGGTGACAGGGAAAGACATCTTATTACTACTTAAAATTAGGAGCTTCCACCAACTTTCAACAAAAAAACAATGCAATAGTGCAATCTGTAATTTATTTTCATATCAAGGGAGGGCAGGTGTATTACGATCATATAATTATGTCCAAAGAAACTGCAGATCAGTTATTAGTCATTCTGATAAACAAAAACAAAAACAAAAATCAGATGTTTTCAGAAAAACAAGTTCATAAGAAGAATATCCTTGCATCAGAAACAGAGCTGCTGAGACATCATGGACTTTTTTACAAAAAGCATACAGGTAACATCCCTGCTTTCAAGCACAATGTGACTTGTATAAGAGCAAGTACCATCATAATGAGTTAAGATTTCTTGGAAATGTACCTCAAAAAGCTGGTCATAATTAGATTTCAGTAAGTTGATTTTACGCTCGCAGTAATCTTTCCCCTCCAGCATTGTTTTCTGATTCAAGCAAAATAATAAAAAATGAAGTATGAGTTGAAAGTCAGTACATGCAGTGACAAATGAGAGGAACAGCTTATCTTGCACTTCTTACTCTATAATTTAAATCAATACATTGCCTCATGCCGAATTAGAATCATTATTTTATGCATTGCTAACATTTTGCTTAGTCCGGCATGTAAAAAGAACATGAAATGTGTAGGAATTAGAACATGAAATAGTAACATATTTGCAAACCATGATGTGCCGCAAGAATTTACAACCAATAAATGTGAAAAATTACAAAATGACCTCAAGAGAAAAAGGCTGCACTATTTCTTCTGTTTATTGTTATATACACGGGAAGGTGAGGTGGAGTCTAGATGCATTCAAGCTTCTTGAAAGTCTCAAAAATCAAGAATTTGAGTTATCACTGAAATGCCTCAACAACTAATTCACATATTAGAAAAAGCTTTCCCGTCTAACCAATAGCAATCCCTGTAATCCTACCCTACATATCCTACAAGCTTAGAGTTTACACCCTTAACTCATGCCAGCCCTTCCACTATATATCTCATTGAACGTGCAACAGGCTAATACATAACTTCTGTAAGAGGGGGGATTCAATTTTATACTGAACTTTTACTCTATGAGTAATAAATTAATCAACCTCATGGCGTTGATGACCAAAAAAATAATGAACTGCTTCACTTAAGTAATGAAAGTAAGTTTTCTTCCAACAAATACATATAAGAAATCTAGAAAATGGAAAAAAACTTTAGGGAACCTTGTTCATTTTTCACTGTTGTCAATAAGAATCTCTACTTTTCTTTATACTTTCACCTTCAACATTTATGCCCTCAATCAGATAGGAATATGCATCCCACAAGACCCTATCACAGTACCTGATAATTATGCTAGAAATACACAAAACCTTACCCTTGTATTTTACCACAAATCATTTTAAGGAGGGGAAGAAATAGCAACAAAACCAGACAGAAAAAGAAAAACGAAACGAAACTGATTCATTCATCTGAATGCTGACCTCAATGAAATAACCAGTACCAACATCGACGAGAACATTATCAGCATCATCAAGCGTCCCGGGAACATACAGCGACGCCGTAAGAGGAACCAGCATTTTCTTCCCTAAAACCAAAAAATAAAATCAGCAATTCACTAATATAGAAATAGAGAGAGACAGGGCAATAGAAGACCTTGGGGACGGAGAGAGAGATCACGGAGGGCGTTAGAAGCGATGTCGAGACGAGAGGTGGCGGTGCGGATATTGTTGAGGCTGTCTTGGAGCAGATTTACTTCCAGATCGGTTTGTTCCTTTACTGCTTTTAGCTGTTCCACGTTCATATTCTCCATCTCCGGTATCATCATCCTCCCTTTTGAAGCCGCCATTCTTTCTCTCTCTCCGATTCTTTCTTCACTCTCTGTAAATTTTTATATACCACCCCTCTACTTTTGCTGAGTTTAGTGAAAATTAAAAACAAATTTTCAGAAAGGCCCCTATAGCTCAGTGGTAGAGCGCCAGTCTTGTAAATTGGAGGTCTGTAGTTCGATCCAGCATGGGGGCATTGTTTTTATTTTATTTTCAACAAATAATGTGGCAAATACTACAATTAAAACTAAAAGTGGCCCAGTTTCATAAGAACCACAACCCAATATCCCATGTTCCATTTGTGGAAACTTTGGTGGGTCAAGGAATCAATTTCAAACACTATTATATATCCCCCTTTAATGATTTTGATATATAAAAAAAAGATATATCATTATTACATTGGTTGAATATAAGATAAAATATTATTATTATATAAAAATATTTAATGTCATGTTCGAGAATTTATTTGGGATCAAAATTTTGAAAGTCCAGCCATTATCCTTAAATCTCTTATCTAATGTACTGATAAAGTGAGGTGCAAATGGATAAGACAATAACTAATCTACAATGTTGAGCAAATAGCCATTCTATTTCACCAAATTTATACATTCATTCATTTCTTCATTCCCAACAGTATGGAGTAATATAGCGGGCCCGTTTTCATCCACCTTAGTTATTATGTGATGCAGAACAAACCATTGATTATGTTACATTTGGATGAGAGTAATGAGACTCATTTCTATGAAATAAAAAAAATTGTGTTTGGTTGCTGTTGGAATGGATTAAACTATTCTTTTTATTCCTTGGGTGGGGAGGGAGAGTATTAAATAACCATTTCATTTCACTCTCCATTTCATTCCAAACAAACTTAAGCATAAATGTTTAACATTCTTGTCTTGAGAGACAAGAAGGAAGAAGAGAGAGAGAGAGAAGAAGTAAATACTGAGTATATCATATTGATGCCTCTTAAGTACTAACAAACCAATGATTCATGGAAATGAAAATGAAGTAATGTATCAAGAGATGAGGAGGAGCTACTTCCAAACATGAGAAATAAAAGAAACAAGAATTAAAAGACGATGATGACTAAAACATTGAAAGCAGTAGAAAAATATCACTAGTTATTTCTCAAACTACTACCTTGTAAGTAGACAGACTTGTTCAATCAGAAGCTAAAAAGAACCAAAAAGAATGAACATATATATGATCTACATTCATCATTCAACGAGGATGAATTATACAATAGCCGAGAAATTAATTACAAGAGGAGGAGATGAAAAATGAAGAAGGAAACATGCAAATGGGCTTTTTAATTATTTCACACTGATAAATCTAAGAAATGGCTAAACTTTTAATTTCACAATACAGAAGAACCCATAGCTTTTCCTTTTCTTACCATTATATATTACAATGGTCACTTTGAGATCGTTCAACCAACATACAGCGTGAAGGAAGGAAGGAAGGAAGGAAGGCAGAGCAAGAGAGATCCCCGAAATAAAAAATAATATAAAATAACCCTAGCTAGCTAGCTAGTGCCATGATTAATATAAATTGATGAGGATCTCTTTTCAACTTCCCCAAGCTTAGCTCGCACCACATTTTATCCGACAACAAAATACTATACATTATGTAAATCCTACGCCGCCTGTAAGAAATGTTTGGAACATTCCCAAAAACTGAAGAAGCTTACATGAATGAAAAAAGAAGAAGCATATATTATATTATTATCATCAATGGAACCTCCACCGAAAACTTAATAAATTGTCTGAAATACAGAGCTATCTCCTCCGATTCTCTGCCAAATTCTGGCAATTTCTTCCACAACTTCACTCTCCTCCAACAACATTAATTCTAAATTAAGAAGCTAAAACTCTAACGAGGGAATGCAATGAAACAAAGTGGTAAAACACCCTAATTCAGTAATTCAACAACTTCCACAAATCCTCCCCCCAAAAAAATAAGAGCACTCGCTACAATTTAAAAAACTGAAACCCTAACCCCCTCACTTATCTCCACAAACACACGACTTCATAAATAATATATATATAAACATTGACAGGAACATCTTAATTATAACCAAATTCACCGAGTATCCTCTCTACGCCCGGACGAAGGCGGATGCTGACCGGATAGTGACGCTAGCAAATTCAGGTGACCCTGAGTTATCGGAAGATAATTCCCAACCCTAGCCGCCGATGCCTCACCCATCGGCTGCTGCTGCATAAACCTTCCCGCCAAGGTATTTTGGGAAGCCAGGGACACTGGGGTCGGAACCACCATGTCAGGCGGCGGCGCAAAGCTCCATACTTGTCCGAAATCTGGTCTCCCCGGTAAAGCCCAAAATCCACCACCAGCAGCTGGGCCCACCACTGTAGGCCCAACACCGGAAAGATGATCATTTTTGTCACCTCCGCTGTCCATACCATCATCATCACGGAGTCTCTTCCCAAGAATAAACGGTGTCGGAGCGATAAGATGTTGCTGTGAGGGTTTCTGGTCAAGGGAAGCTGAGAGAGAGGAGGTGGTGGAATTACGTAAAGAGACGGAGACGGTGGAGAAGCTGGCGGGAGTGGTGCCGGTTCCGGTGGCGGCGATAATAGACGGCTCGGCTTGACGGAGAAGCCATTCAATGGTTTGACCGTCTGACTTGTGACCAAGCTCACGAGTTAGCTGAAATACACGAGCGGCGCAAATGATCGGCATACGGATGCGCCGCCCCCGGCCGTCGACCTTGCTGTGGCGGTCCTTCGCCGGAGGCTTCTTGACGGATAAAGCGCCGTTCCCGGGAGGCGGCTGCTGCCTCTGGGTGTCAATGATTGCGCCGTTAGTGATGCCGTTACCTGCAACTCCGTCCGATGATGACATGGTACAATTAAATAATAAGATAACCAAAACCTCCTCCTCCTCCTCACAGTTCACTTGCAGATGGAAGAGAGAGAAAATATATGTAAATAATAGTAATGGAGAACAGTAGTTAATATTTTTGAGAATTTTAGAGAGAGAGAGAGTGGAGGAAGGAGGAGGAGGAGGATGGGGAACAGAAGTCTAATGATTGAGAGGCAGGAGCTGGTGGAGACAGGAAGAGAGCACATGGGTGGTGGGGTCCATTTTCACTACTCACTCACTTATTTCTATACAGCTCATGTCCCCTCCTCTTTCCTTCCCACCCTTCTACTTCATCTGCAGTGATACATACATACATACTCATTCAAGGACATGTTTGGAAATTTTGAAAATTTCATTTCTGCGTTTCACATTTTTTTCTTCTTTGGAAAAAATAAACTAAAATATATATAATTTACTACTAATTTCAAATTTTGAAATTTTAAAAGTATATTTAATTATTAATTTTATAAAAAAAATTAAAAAATTAATTTGGGAGGAAGAAATAATATAATTAATTTGGAATGAAGGCCAAAGATAATTCTAGAAGAGATTCACTAAAATTTACAAATTTTTAGCAATCAGTAAAAGATATTTCATGTTCACTTATATATACCAAAATAAAAGAAATTTCAATTTTTTTTTTAATTTTTAATTTTTTTATATCTATCTTAATCTTAATAACAATTTATAAAATGTTCATTTTTTTGTTGTTGATTTAGACTCTTAAAAACTGAAGGCCGGCCCTGTCAGTAATACTATCCAAACTAGTAGTTACTATTGGAAAAATATTGAAGAGTAGCGCGTTACTGCAAACGCCTATCTATTTGCGGTCGGTCAAATGGAGGAGGGGTTGTCAGACTAGGGGCCCACTTCATTCCGTACTTGAAAATTGAAGTTGAAGTTGGTCCAATCTACTACTACTAATATCTAGTATCTACTCCCCCAGCTGGGTTTGCTAGTCCAGTAATTTCTGGGTACCCACTTATTTTTGCCTTGATGCACTTTTCACAGTAAATACGCATACGAACAAAGACATGACTAAAATTTTACAGTATTTTTAAGCGAAAGGGGTGGTAAAAGGTATAAACCCAAGAAGGACGGACTGTAAATCAAAATTTCACCAAAAGGAGTTGGAGGTCGGTAAATAAATAAATGCATTCCATATTCACGTTGGTCTTGGCTTTAAGTCAACCATGATCCATGATGTGTTGACTTGGTGGCATTTTTATTTTTTTTTGATAAACTTGAAAATAAAAATCGAGAAAATTAATTTGATAAAATATCTATTTCATCTAAAATAAAATTTGACACAAACATGTATAATTAAAATATAAAATATCTTTTAACGTACTGCATCCTTTTTAACATTTCAAAATATCAAACCCCGTTAATTTTTGAATCAATTAATAAACTATTTTCTTAATCCTCGTCTAAATTTATTTTTCTCAATTTATATTATTAATTTAATAGTATCCTTGTACAAAATAATAAAGAATAACATAATTAATTTAAGTAGTCTATTTTCCCTCTTTTAGTACACTCAAAAATAATTAATCTTGAAATTATAATAAAATAAATTTACATGATCTTGAAATTTAGAATTTTAACAATTAACTTTAAAAGGTTAAAATGGAATATTTTGTGAAACTGAAGAGTGCTAATTATTACATATTTTATTTTTGAAACTTAAACAAATTTATATTTTTATAATTTTAGAACATGATAAATATTAAATATAATTTTGAGGGAGTGGGTTCCTTTCGACCCTGTCAGCTAGTACAAAGAAAACCTCTTCCCATGAAGAAAGTCAGAAAATTACAGCTGCATGGGGAGACTTTGTAGTATAATTTCAACAGCCACAATAGACATTGTAGTGACTATTGCCCAACTGCCCGAATACTTGTCCATTAGATCTATCTCCTTAGCAAAAGAAGACTATTTAGTAATAATAAAAAGAAGAGTATTCTTATGCATAAATTTATTAATATATAAGATTTATAAAAATTATAAAATGACTTTATTTATTACATAATTTTTTTTAAAAATTATCAATAATATTTATTCACGTATTTAAATAATTAAAAAATCAATCTAAATATTCTCAATATCATTTTATTAAAGAGAAAGGAACAAGAAAGACTGCTGAGATTAACTCATACTTCTGCGGGTTCGACTAATGACAATACGACAGGGTAGTTGGGCACGAAGATTTATTAATAGTCCGATCTTGGATTTTGTTAATATATTGAATCTCATGACTAATGAGCCCATTTTATAGAAGCTAAGATTTTCTAATTACTATAAAAATATTATTTAGTGTTTGAATTATTGTAGGGTGTGTGACGCATCTAATAGATACATCAGACAAACAAGACTAGCCAAATTGATAAACCTGAGTATATAGCGTAATTGCAATATTATTCGTTCTTAAATTCTAACAAAGACTCCTCGTTTCCTCAATTCTAAAATAAAAGTCTCAATTAGACTTAATTTTTTTAAAATAGACTAAGAAGTGACATGGTGCTTCAAGTTTTCATTAATGAGAACTAGTTAAATTGATGATTAAATTAATATCGACATAGTCACATGGATTAAATTAGAAATTTATAACTATTCTAAATTATGTTACTAATTATTTTCAAATAAGAATCTCATTCTATACCTGGGTTTTAATTATTCTATTTCATAATTCTAAGGATATATAGTTCAATTAGATTACAAAGCTGCGACTTGTCGGGTGTGTGTTTATTGACCACTAATTTGGAGAAATGAAAATTTCCATTTGACTAATGACATTATCGGGCCCACCAATTTATCCAAAATAAAAACCAATTTAACCAACCATCTAATCAATACTCTTCATTTTGTCTCAAAAGAGGAGAGTATTACTTTCTGAGAGAATACTCAACCTCTGCAACTGGGTATCAATTATTTGTAATACTCCTATTACGTAATTTTAACATAAAATAAAAATTATAGAAAAATATTAATAGAAATATGGAGAGAACCAATAGTAAATGTGGAAAGATATTATAATCTTTTTAAATTTATCTTAATACCACATATTATTACATAATTAAGCATGATTTTAAAAATCGAACCGGACCGCCTGTTCGACCAATAAAAATCAGAACCGGTTGGAACTACTATTCGATTTGAACAAGAAAATCAATTTTGGCCAAAACTCAATTGATAAACTGGTCGGATCGATGTTTCAACCAAAATAACCGGTTATTGATCCAGTGATCGGGTTTTTTTTTTTAACAAAAAAATTTAATATTAAAATTAACCACTTTTAGCAATATTGTAACTCAATTTTATTGTGGTTTAGTTTATAAAAAATGAGATTTTTTAAATTTTTTTATTAAATACTAAAAATATATATTTTTATATATTAATAACATCATTGGGTAAATATCGAATCGACCACTAGTTGAACCAGTAATCCATCTATTCGGTATCTTTTTCAGTTCGATAATCGATCCGAATCTGAAAACCTTGTAATTAAGTATCTAATTTAGATAGCAAGTCGTGTATCTCCCGTGAGCTCTTATGTTATTAATTTTTATTACATTATCATCTCTTTAATATACTAAATTTAATACTCAAAAAATAAAATCTAGCACAAAAAATGGATGGAATAAAGAAGACAAGGAGTGGAAGGAATTGCCAAATTTGTGTATATATAACGCGTATGTGGGCTTCAAAAGTACTAGTAAAAAAATAAAGATGGTTCAAAGATTTGACAACACTTTGAGAAGAAGATAAGCCTATTTTTCTCCCTCATTTCAATGAAGTAATTGGCATTTTCAATATAAAACTCCGATTTTCCTTTTTTATAGGGGAGGTCAGATAAAAGGAAGGAAAATGACCTATATATAATAATAATAATAATAATAATAATAATAATAATAATAATAATAATAATAATAATAATGAAATGTTGTTTCATGCCACTGAATCACTGATTGCTATGCAAACACAAACTAATTAAATTTAAATCATTAAAAGTTGATCTCATGCTTAACCTTTTCAATTATTAGGCCCCTCCTCCCCACCCCCCCCCCCCCCCTTCCCTTCTATAATGCATACTATAATAATTATTATGCCATACTATAATGCATGTTTTATGGAGGCCAAAAAGTTCTTAATCACGGAAACATATAATAATGTTATATTGTTAGTCCTTTTTCCTAACCACTGCTGTAGGAATAATAGTTTTACGGATATCCATATATGATACAATTTCATCATACCTTTTCCTTTACAAATGAGTGATGAGATAGACATGAACTAATAGCTCCCTATTTTTATAATGGAGATTGTTATATAATACGTTTTCCATATATTTAGAATTTATTTTTATTTTTTTTTCCTATTTTACTCCTAAAAATATAGAATAATTGAGAGAAAGAAGAAACCATAATTAATTAGTGTATGAGTAGTAATAAAATTTAAATCAACATTAGCTATCTAACATTAGAATTAATGAGAGTATCTTACTCCCATCACAATTATTGTCCCCAAAATACCCAGACGTTTTAAAAAAATTTTTTTTGGGCATGGAACTTCCCAATATATATTTATGGTTTATAAATATTTATATATATATATATTAATTATATATATATTATATATATATTACCTCATAGAATTATTAAATATATAAACTTTTTTGAGTTCTCATACTATTTTTTGTCAAAATATAATAATAATTTTTTTTAATCTGATGACAATATATATACATTTTTGATTATTATATTTAATATTATAATGCAATCATTTTCTTAAAAAAAAAAAAAACTTATACGCACAATTCTAAAAAGTTCTTACTATATTTTTAAAAATATTTGACAGAGGGAGTATTATATAATAACTCCATATATTTTATTTGAAAAAAATAATTATTGTGGTTCCAAAATGGACCCAAAACCTATAAAAATTTTCACACATTCCGAAAATATTGGGGAATGTTTGGGTATGGACCTTCCCAATTTATACATTTATGGGCCCATTTATATAAGACTTCTAATATATATATATATATATATATATATATATATAAATAACAAATATATAATATAAATATTTTTAAAAATAGCAAATAAAAATTATAAAAATATTTGTTTTTATAAAATATTTTATATTCTTTATTTGTTATTATAAAAATATTTGTTTTTATAAAAATAATTGTTTTTATAAAAATATTTTTTTTTTTTTATAAAAATATAGCAATTAAAAAATTTATTTTAATATTTCCATAATATAATGTTTTTTAGATTTTACAAGCGTGATTTCCCTATTTCTGGCAATATTTAATATTAAAAATTGCTTTAAAAAAACCGACAACATGTTGACTATGTGGGGTCCTCATATTAAAATAAAAGCTTGCACAAGTTATACACTAGGTTTGGTATATTTATGCAATCTGCTTTTATTATCAATCAAAAAGTGTAATCCAAATCACATTCAAATATATATATATATATAAAAAAGTTCATCTTAAGCCATAAAATATTAAACTTTTTTTTAGTTATTTTAAAAAAATATAGACGAAGGTTGTAAAAAAAAAAAACCGCATTTTAAATGGAGGTGAGCTCGGAGTCCTTATAAGAGGTGATCCTGACCTATATATATATATATATATATATATATATATATATATATATATATATCATTTCACAATTCTTCTGAACTGTCCTCTCCGACTCCGAGATGTTAATATTGTCTGACATGTAATTTGAGAATACAAAAAACTCTCAACAGGCAGGCAGGCAGCATGTAAAATTACAAGAAAATAAGTACATATAATTAATTTCCTAGGATCTAGGTGCAAGTAAATGGGAACATTTCATGGTTAGGATGTTCGAAAATGGTAACATACACACAGGACATAGGACGGCAAGATTTTGACTATGAAGGCACTATAAACTTTAGTGTAAATAGAAAGGAAATATGCTTTTGCATTTTGCAATACTATTTCTGCTTGTTAAAAAGTCACTTCCCCCAAGTAGGTGTGAAAAAGCATTACACTAAATTGACATGCATAGAATTTCAGAATATCAAACATTGTATGTATCTCAGTGTTAAAGAGTCAAGACTCACTTGGAAGAACATTGAAGAAATGATAGAACTCTTCTTCATCAATCGCACCAACCTCAGTCGAACAAACTGAGCAACATACTTGCTTAAATATTTCACTGCTAACAGAACCTGATTCGGTCTCACCACCACCTCTCCCTTTTCTGCCCCTTTTCCGTTTTAAACCTGGCTGGGACACTTGGTCATTCTTGATCTTGCAGTTGACAACAAACATTGCTCTGTATTGTGTCAAATATTTTTCATGCCTGCAAGACCCAACCAAAAGTTAGCTTCCAAAACATGAACATAGATCATAACCAAAACCAGAATAATCACATCAAAAGCAGCAATGCAATGAAGAGCAAAAGCATCCATACGAATCAATGATAAATCTTCATCAACCCTTTTCATTACCAAGCCCCAAACGAAGTAATGACTTTAATGTCACCTTCATTCCCAAGTCAAATTCTACTCCTTATATACACTTGACAAAAGTAAATGTAGCTAACTTTTGCTAATCTTGAGCAGGTATTTCTTAAGCATCTAAAATATTTTATTTACTAGTTTCATCACAACTATAGTAATACTGGCCAGAATTATCATTTTAGCCAGTTATGCTGGTCTTAGGAAAGAGCACCCATAAAGCAGAACTAATTACATTACATAGTTTAGTGAAAATCCAAATAAATCATATGTTTGGTAATTGGTTTTCGATACGAAAAATATAATATTTTTTGACCATTTAAAGTCAATTTAAGATATTTCAAATTTAAAATTGATTAGATTCATTCAACTTTTGAAAATAATAAAACTTGTAATTAGTAGTATTATTTTACATATTTATTATAACAACTTTCATAATTGTACTTTTTAAAATGAAATGACCTCATATCAATTTTGAATGTATCTCAAATTGACTTCAAAACAAGTCAAAATTAATCCTATATGTTGGAACTGAAAGATTATAGAGGTGTAACTTACATAGGATATCCATGGTTTGTGACAAGGGCAATTGAGTTTTGACACCACAGATCCAAGAAAGACTATTACTATATATGTTTTCGATTGCAGCCGACGCAAACTTATAACTTAGTTCATACAACTATGAAAACTTAACAGCTAACCTTAAAATTTTAGAAAATAAATTCCATTGAATATCAATCTGAAAAGACTGCATTTATATTACCAAGTGGCCAACATATAACATACATAATTAATAAACATACCTTTGACACTCTAGGCAAAGGGTGGTGAAGCAGGCTGGGCAGCTAAGCACAGCATCAGAATACTGACCTTTCCTTTTCTTTTGGACCCACAGTTGATCTTTGTCGTCAAGTTTTGGATCATAGAATTCTGGCTTGATGGAATAGTCTATTTCATCATCATCTGAAACTGATAATAGATCAGACAAGAGTCTCATTAGTATAATAACCTTTGAAAAGACACCTCTAGGACATTAATTACAACGTATATGCCATTAAAATAACAACAGAATATTCAGGAAAAAGAAAATCCAACAGTTCAAGCATAATGAACATAGAACATTACCTGCACGTTGGAACAGTTGAGAAAAGGAAAAAAAAGTGCTATTTAGATATTTTAATTATAGGCAAAGGTCCAAAAATACCCTGATGTTTTCCCCGAAGTCCCACTTCCACCCTGAACTCTTTTTTTTTTTTTTTCAGAAGTACGCTTAACGTTACAAATTTAAGGTCAACTATGCCCCTCCAGTTAAAAAAATCCAGCTAGACAAACGGATGTGCTAGGCGACTGACAAATGGCAAAAATAAAGTTTAATAAAAAAAATTATTCATTTCTCTTTTTTCTCCAGCTTTTCACTCTTTTTTCTCTCTCTTCCTCACATTTTCGCTTAATTCTTCAATCCCACAAACCTCAAGCCCCATTACTAAACCATCACTACTGCCGCCGCAAACCTCAGCCCCAAATTTCATGAGTAATTTTGGGATTTCACCAGACAAATTATTTAAAGACAGAATCAAACTATCCAAATTAGGCAGCGCTCCAAATCCTTGAGGGATTGGCCCGTCAAGCGAATTAGCACCAAGATTAATCAGAGTTAAATTCCCACAATTCACAATTTCTACGGGTATATCCCCTGCAAACCCATTCCCAAAAAGTTCAAGCTCCTCTAAAAGCTTTAAATTTCCTAGGCTATTAGGAATAGACCCAAAAAAAGAGTAATGGCTAAAATTCAAAGCCTTCAGGCCAACCAACCCATTCAATTGTGAATCAAATTTTTCATTCAAATTATTATGAGACAAATTCAAATCCTGCAACACAACAAAACCTTGAAAACAGGCAAAGAACCCGACAATCTATTTCTGCTAAAATTCAACACCTTCAACCCACTAAACCTACCACAACCACTAATAAACCCTAAAAACTATTTTTGATACAAATTTCCCATGCCTGATTGAGTTTGCTCTGAGAGAAATTCATCATCACAGCCTCACAGAATTATATACTCCCTTGATTCCAAAAAACAGAGAAATGCAAAAACCAAGCAATCTGCATAATCTTCGTCACTCCCACACACACAAAATGACATCAACCGATTAAAATTAAGCTCGGAAAGCGAACCAAACAGAAATTTCGAAAAGATTAGGAGCTCAAACATCTTCAAATCATCTCAAAATCAACCCCAAAATTCAGAAAATTCAGCTAAATCACGAAACTCCAAAAAAAATCCCCTAAAATCTTGCTTCAAATCCCATTAGATCATTCCATTAGAGCTTGCAAATGACTGGACTTTGTTCCCCCAACAAATTTTGAGTAGAATTAGACCAAAATCAACAACAAAAAGCTCAAAATAACGATCAAATCTCACCTCAAAAGTATAATAACAAACTTTGTATCGCGGACGTAATTTTTACCCAATCTCTTTATTAATTCAGGTTCAAATCTGATGAGTAAGCATGGAAAGGTTGATGTGGCTTTGATTTGTATACATATCTTAATTGGTGGGGTTTTGATTTGGGTTTTTTTTATCATGGATGTTTCGTATGGCGCCGATGAAACAAATGGAGGAAGGAGATGGGAGAGAGAGAAAAGAGGAAGAAGAAAGAAAAAAGAGAAATGAATAAATTTTTTTATTAAACTTTATTTTTGCCACGTGTCAGTCGCCTAGCACATCTGTTTGTCTAGCTGGATTTTTTTTAATGGGAGGGGCATAGTTGACCTTAAATTTGTAACATTAAGCGTACTTTTGGGGAAAAAAAAGAATAAGTGGGATTTCGGGCAAACAGGGGCATTTTGCACCTTTTTCCCTTTTAATTATATTGCATAAAGGATCATGACTACAAGTGCAAAATTTGGTGAAAACTAGAGAGGGATTAACTAATAGTAATAAATAATAAAAACTTAATTACAACTAAAAAAGGATACTCTGCACTTATAAGGAAAATGATTCTATTTAAGACACGTTATATCCGTAAAGAATTTTTTTTTTACAAATTTCAGAATTCATTTCCAAAGATGAAAACTCAATGACACACAAATTTGGTTTATAGGCAAGTCATCCATTATATTGAAGAGCAGCTAATTATACATCAAGAAGGATATCCACTAAAAAATTAATTTAGGAATTAGGAGTAAGCCGAGTAATCCTGACTCTTTCAAATACTAGCTAATTGCTGTAGTTCATTCCACAATTAAGAGGTTAAAGTAATTCTGGGTCAAAATAATAAATCAGGATATCATATTTCAAACAATTATTTACACCATGACATTTAATGGGACAAAATTAGCTATAAATAAATAAATTGAGGAGAAAATTATGAAGAAATAAGTGAAAATTATGAAATACGAGTATGTATAGGCATTTAAGCTAAGCACGAACTTACTAGTTTTCTGTGAAGCAGTCGGCGACTCTGCTCTCTCTTTTTGACTTCCTTCTTCATTCATCTCTCTCTAGGAGTAGGAACTCAGAAGGCTGTAGTCTTCGTCTCTTTAAGGCTTAAGCTCGACCTTCTGAGAACAAATAGACAGATCCAAGGCCCGAAGTCCCAAACTAGTGATAATCAGGTGGCCCAGGTGGGTATGGACCATTGTTCTTGGACCCTTCGCCATACTTACCCGACTAGCCTCCGAGAAAAAATATCGCATACCCGGCCTTGTCATGCTTTTTTCCGAATTTTCTTCTTCTTCTTCTTTTCAACTTAAAAATCCTCTATTTTTTATTAAAAAAATATATTTTTAATTTGAGATCACAGCATGCAATATTTTTGTTATTAGGAACACATTATATTACAAGTATTATGAATTTTTAATTAAATTACCTAAATAAGTATATAACTATATACATACAATTTAAGAGTATTGTAAAAGGCTTTTTGTAGTAATTTATTGAGACGTTTGAGCATACATAAGTTTATTCACCGGACTGTACATAGTTAGTTTAGAAGGACCTCACAATTACATGTGTTTATGTGACGACATTAAGTGGTGATGGTGATGTGGTCATCTGAATTTTACCCAATAATTATGGTTATAATATGCCTTTTAGAAGTTAATTCCAACATTTGGGTTAACAGAAATGAGTCTAAAGGAGATGAGGTGGAATCCTGAAAAGCTTACTCTCACCCTGGTCTTGCAGTATGATAAGGCTTTTTGGATGTTTTTAGTGAGACTCCCCATTCAGATGTTGGTGGAAGGTCGAAAGAATGGAGGTTTTGATTCATATTTCAGTTTATGATATATTATGCTTGGCCAGAATAAAGAAATTAGAAATATAAAAGTAATTTTATTTGACTCAATCAATGCATAGCATACACACGTATTTTTCAAGTAACAATATCGCTGTGAATACAGAGTAAGGAAATGAAAAGGATTTACAATTCCTTCCTTTTTTTTATTTTCCTTAAAGATAGTTTACAACTCTTTTCACATTGATTTATTGGGTCGGCGTGTGTGTACATTCACAAGCAGCAATTTTATCAAATCGATCTCTGTCCGCCTGCCTGCCTGTCATTTAAGGAGACTTGGCACTCGAGTGGCCATGGCCAAGGCCAACTGCATCATCGGGGATGTACTTACCCCAGAACCAGTGTGCCTTCCATACTCTGTTCATCTCTTCAATTGGCATATTCTTAGTCTCGGGGATAAAGAAGTAGACGAAAACAGTCATTATGGCCACAAATCCTCCGAAGAAGAAGAACAAGCCAAACTTCAAGTGGCAAAGTAGACTGAGGAAGATCTGGCCAATGAAGAAGGTGAATAACATGTTCACGGAGACATTGATAGATTGACCAGCAGATCGGATCTCCATGGGGAAGATCTCACTTGGTACTAACCACCCCAATGGACCCCATGACCACGCAAACCCTGCTACATACACGCAGATGAAGAAAATGGTCACATTCCCTGCAACTTTGCTGAATTGTCCGTGCCCTGATACTCCAAACTCTGCGCCAATCATAAGTCCAACCACAATCTACGTACGAGGAAACAAACAACCATATATATATCATCTTCTTTAATTTTCAAATATATCAAACAACTATATATATACATACATATATATATATATATGAGCTAGTTTATTACCTGACAAATAAACATTTGACTTCCACCTTCAAGAAACAATACTCTTCTACCAAACCTGTCCACAGTGAAGATCGATACCAATGTACTAAATACATTAACAAGGCCAGTGATTACAGCAGCCATGAGGGAGGCATCATCACCGAAGCCTAATGTCTTGAAAAGAACTGGGGCGTAAAACATGATCACATTAATGCCTGTCAATTGCTGGAAAAATGGAATAAGGAGGGTGATGATCAGTTGAGGCCTGTATTGCCTCCTAGTGATATTCTTCCATGGATGGTCAACTTGTCTCGCTACCTCGCTCGCTTCTAAAAGATCTTGGAATTCCTCGTCCACGTTGTCCGTGCCTCGGATTTTCTGTAATATTTGTCTCGCCTGTTCTTGCTTACCTCTCTCAATGAGGGAGTTGGGAGTGTCTGGAAGGAAGATGGATCCAGCGGTCATAATAATTGCAGGAACAGCTGCAATACCCAAGGAATATCTCCAGCCATTATGAGCCATCTTTGCAAAGCCATAGTTCAGTAAGTTTGCGACCAATATCCCAATTGTAATGGCCATTTGAAATCCAATGTTGAGTGCTCCTCTTATTTGTGATGGTGCCATTTCTGACAAATAAAGTGGAACGGACTGCATGCATATACAAAATTATGCACAAAGCTTATAATTGATTAGTTATTCATTGTGTGCACTAATAGTATCTATATATTCTCCCATGCATGTATATATACAGGGCTAGCTAGAATCTAGAAGAAGGAAGAAGAGAAAGTAGGTAGGTACCTGGTTAACAAATCCAATGCCTACACCAAGCAAGATACGGCCAATAATAAGCATGGCGACGTCCTGGGCAAATCCATTAATGAAAGCACCAACAAGGAAGATGACTCCACCCACAAACATGGACACCTTTCGGCCAAAGACCCTTGTTACTGCAGATGCAAAAAAGGAAGCCACAAGTGCTGCTAGGTAAAGGGAAGATGTGAACAATGTGAGTAGCTGGCTATCAAATTTGCAATACTGATTTGTGCTGCCAGATTCATCTTTAGACTTTCTGTACACCGAGGGGAAGAACTTTTTCAAAAATTCATCCATTGATGTCACTCCTCCTGCATGGCATAGCATAGCATACATAAAATTATAACGCCAATACTACCACTTATTGGTTATACTAATAATCATCTCATAATTTATTTACTTTTTAAAAAAATATATTTTGTATTTAATATATAAATTACCTGAGATACCGATGTCATAGCCGAATATGAGACCACCGGTGGCAGCAACAATACATGTAATGATCACGAAGGCCGTGACACGGCCTTCATATTGTTTTCCACCTCCATCAGAAACAAATCCTCCTCCTGCCATTTTTATAGAAAACTAGCTTTTGGTATATTGGAATAATAAAAATCTGATCTCTCTTTTTTGTAGTCTTTTTTAAAGATACTATGATACAAAAAGTCCTCACTGGGTACCTTTATTTATGGGCAAACTCATACCCTCATATATACTTATTCTCTTTTTATTGTGATGTTCGCCAACATAACTGAGATTTATATAAGTTGTCGAGGCCAGAAATATCTGGCAATGCCTTAACAAACTGTTCTATTTTTCGCATAAAAGATAAGAGTTGAACCATGTACTATTATTTTTTGCGCAAAGAGCTGGACCCGCTTTATCCGCTTCATGTCTAATCTAGGAATAGCCACGTCTATAATTATGACATGACAATGGGATGACTAATTAATTGGGTCAAGTCTTTATTCGGATCACCGTTAATTTGAGATTATATATCTAACGGTATATAATTCAAGAATATTTTTATAACTTGGTTAATTTTAAAATACTGACAGAATAATTTTCTTGTGTTCCTATCGAGGTATTTATAGATAGATATGCATGGTATAGACATATAATTTGCAATATTCACCATCATTAAATTGACGTCTGTTCTGTTAATTTGAGGAATATCCAAATTTCACAATTTTTGTTTGGTAATTACATTTTTAAAATTAATCCAAAGGGTATTGGATTGAGTGGTTTTACATTAAACATTAGTTTTTCCGGAATAATTTACATTGTAAATTACTAACGAGACAAATAAATATTTACTCATAGTACAATTTTCCTGCACTTTAAATTTATACAACATACGTAAAATTAATATATATAAGTTCGACCCTTCAAAAATAATTATAGAAATGCAAGCAAAGGAAAAATACTATCTTCCAACACAAACCAAAAGGAAGGTATTTTTGCATGGAAACCAAAAGAAATCATATCAAATCTATTTTATTTAACATATTTTCAATATATATCTTAAATTCACAAATATAAACATAGCAATTAATAAAGGATAAAGGGAGATGATGTACTTATAATTAAAAGGGATCTAAAAGAATACTTCTCTTAAATAACTTACATTTATTAAAACTATGTCGTTTTGGAGATTATTTTAAAAAATAAGTGGGTCGCGTGTGAAATTTTTATAAATAAAAAGAAAACAGATGAGACTACTCTTTTTTAATATTATTTTATTTTATAAAAATATCTCTAAAATAACATAGTTTTAATAAAAATACATATTTTAAGAGGGGTGATATTGTATGGTTTAGATGCATCCTTCCTCCTTATAATTATGCTCACAAGATTATAGATAACATCCGTACACAAAATAAAAACCTACTACTTAAATACTCCCTCAATAAAAAATTTCTCACCCCCAATCCCCCAATCTATATATCTGTACCCACGAGACTTGTACACCGACTATATGGCTTTTATTCTACCAGGTGTTCGACAAAATGCCCATCTAAGAGTTCTTGCCTTCACCTGGTAAATTCTGGTTGTTGGCATAGGGTTCTGATAGACTCCACGGCACGCTTGCGTGAGGTGGTCGTCGCCCCGATCGTTTAAAGACACAAATGGGTGAATTATTAGAACACCTTAACCCTCGCCTATATGTAGACGGTAATCTTGGTACAATTCGTCGCGTTGAATTCTGCGTTGAATGGACACCAACGACACCTTGACCCTCGCTTATATTGAAGCGGTAATCTCAATACAATCAACGATTGATGCGGTAGAAGACGCCACACACAACTATGAATTGTTGTATGATAAGTCAAATCAAATCTCAAAAGAAATAACTAAGAAAATACTTAGAAATTCTTCAAAGAACCAAAAGAAGAAATAACCTCACAAATATATTGAATAATGAATAATGTATAATGTGTTTGATTACATCAACTTAGACCTCTATTTATACTACTCAAAACAATCTAAATCCTAATAGAATTTATAAACTATAACCCTAATTTCTATAAGGAAATAGAAATCAAATTGGAAAAAAATTCTAATTAAAAAGAAATTCTAATTAGAATAGAATTTAGAATGAATTATAGATGCTAAGAGTTTTCCATGTCGCGTCATTTTATTATGCGTAAACCGTAAATTGAATAAAATTGATACTCGCTTGCCAACTTTCCGTGTACTATTTGGACTTAAAATGCTCCAAACTTCTTGCTTGTTAACATCAGACGTGGCCCACTCACAAATATTTCGTTTGAACATACTTTGACCATGCGCATTGCTTCATTTAATATTGAGAAGGCCCACTTACATTGCTATCTTTCATGATGCCTACTAATATGTTAAGTCTAAATGTAATCCCGATAAGAAGAAGAAAAAAAAAGTATTCACATGATAGTTAATTAACAAATCAACCCACATGAATAATAAACTTTTTTTACATGTCTGGGCATGGGCTGATTTAAAGTAGCATGGATGATGCTTAATTAGAAGGCCCAAATGAATATAAATTGACTTGCTGAATTGGGTCACTCCAATAATACTTAAATTGTACTCTCTTCAATAATCTTTAGCCCAATTACTTGAAATCATTTGTTGAACACTTCACTCGAGTCGATAAATTGACAAAAAATTCTGACCCGGTCAATCTGTCATCATTCCCCTCCTCTTCAAAAGGATTTGTCCTCAAATCTGGCATCCGCTCCCCTTGAAAAAGTTTTGTCCACAAATCTGATCCTACATTAAAACAAACAAAGTTAGAATCACCAAACAAAACATAACCACAAGTCTCTCCTGGTAATTTAAATGAATAAACAATATCAGCAACGCAAGCAAGAAATTGAAAATTTCCAACTCCTCCTGGATCAAATATCATTATGTAGATTTCTTCGTGTAATAGATTCTCCCGATGGATGAATTCCGGATCAAAAGTTGATCTAATGATCTCGATCCTTCGAGAAACACATTTGTCGATGCTCCCGGTCAAATATAAGTACTTGAAATTAAATAAATGCTTCTCACACAAATTCTCTTGAATTCATGGATTAAACACAAAACAAAACAAATCAATAAGTTCCTTTTGTCTAATCACAAAGGAATCAAATAAATCAAAATCACATGCATAGTCTACTAAAACAATATTCAAAATACTTCCCTGTAAACTCTCAATGCATTGATCGAATTGAATTGCATGATCCATGTTTCCCTCAATGAATATGCTCATATCACGAATCTGCAAAACACAACCAACCTCCCTCTTTCCATTGACATTAATACAATAAAGAACAAATAATGTTATCAATGGAGTAAAAAGGTCAAAATCATAAGTTAAAAATTCAGTAGCATATCGATGATGATCACAAACAAACTCTACACATGCTAAAGAATTTCCCAAAATGTTAACAAAAATTGGAATATCATCAAAAGAGAGAATAACAAATTTTTCCATGAAAAAATGCAAAATATAATTTAACAATTCCATGGAAGTATGCAATGCCTTAGCTAATCCAAGTGAACTAACTACACATGCAAATAACTCATCTCTCAAACCATCTTGATGATAAACATTTCTTGAATCATAACCATATGATAGCAAATCATGCAATGAAGATTGCTCCAACGAAACAACATGATTACTATCATTGTCAACTAACGACAATTCATGTAAAGATTGACTAGCATGAAACCCTAAGTCAATATTTGGATAACAAAACCTAAAATTAATTTCATGCAAGTAAACACATCGAAAACAAGAATATATATCATGATCATAAACTAACTCAACATAAATCAAATATCCTCCATAGTTTATGATAAAAATGATTCTACCATCAAAATAGCTAACAACAAATTTTCCAATAGAAGCATGTAAAACATGTTTTAAATAACTCATGAAAACACTATATACATCGCTTAATCTAATGAAATAACTAACCACCTATATAACTCACATGCTAAAACAATTTTCCATTTATCACAATCTCTCGTGCTAAATTGATTAGGCATTATCATCACATGACCATTATCACGTGTAGATAAAACATAAGTACTATGCAATTTATCAAACATATTATCCAAACAAGAAAAAGAATAACGATACTTGTTTACCAATTCAAAATCGACGAACAAACTCGTTGTCCCATCCTCCTTAGATACTATGATCTCATAATCAACACATGAACTCATGTCTTCTCTCACGATACCCACTTTCACTAACTCTCTAACCCGCCTTGGTAACTCCGTCGTCTCCTGGAATACTATCACCGATTTGATCCAGACGGAATGATAAGACGGGTATTTCATCAACAACCCAGATAAGAGACAAAACAAAACTAGACAAAGAAGAATCATTAGTGTTAGTATTCAAAAGCGCTACTGCCTTATGCGAATGTACAATCATTGGCTTTTCAAAATATAACTCACTTTTTCAACTCACTCTCTTTTCATAGTCACATATTTCTTCTCTCTCTCTTTTATGCTCACCCTCTCGTTTGTTTTTCTCTCTCGTTTGTTTTCAAGGTCACTCTCATTCTCTTCATTCTCAATCTCTCTTTCTTTTCATTCTCACTCCTTTCAATTTTTCTTTAACATTATCAATCTTTCAACAATTTCTTTTTGTTGATCTTTAACACATGTATTTCCTTGTCTGACTCATCTTCTTGATTACTTTCTTTCTTGGATGTTCACCATCTTGCTTTAGATCATGGATTTCATCTTGAACACTCGAACCCAATAACTCTCCTTGATCGCATATTCTATAATTTCTTCCACCTCCCCCACCGATCTTGTTTCTTTTCATACTTTAGAAGTATATTGTAGGCGCATCCAATAATCTTCCTTGTTTACTTGTGCAAACACTCCTATTATTATCTCATCAGAATCGCCTTGAAGGTTGCTTTCTACATGTCTTTGAGATGTATACCTCCTCCCTCATCATATTTGATCTTTGAGCAAAGCGCTTTCTCATTCTTGATTTTAATTACGCCCGTGTCTCGAATCAGACGCTCCCCATATTTTTGTTTGATAAGTCGCCACCATATAATTGTATGATCGGAGAACTCTTGAATCGCCTGCGTCGACCTTCCTCCTCTTGGAGTAATCATGAGAGTCAAATTCTCGCTCCATTTTCTCTCTCATCTCAGATATGCCTCTGTATCAATATTGCCTTGGAAAGTATTCCTTCGAGACCCATAATAACTTTCATAGTTGTAGCCATACATGTTTGCTGTAAAACAAAGGTTAGTAGATAAAAAATTTTCTCACACACTCCCTTACGTGTTTCGCTCAAATAATGATGAATCACTTGTGTATCGCTCAAATTTGGCTTTTACCCTCTAATAATCTTACACTCTTGCCTTTTACCTCTAATATTTTCTCTAATAGGTTCTTCTTGAATTCTCCTAGCAAAATTCTTGGTTTTACTAATCAATTCAAAAAATTACTTATCACGAAACAAAATTATAGATGGTGTAACTATTAGAATATCACAAAATCATTAATCGATTGCCTTGTACTCCTCTTGTATGCGTCAGATTTGTAAATTGTAGCTCCGTTTCAGAATTGATGATGATGGAACGGTATGAACTCTTGGTTGGAATTTGATGATTTAATGGTGTGCTACAAATTGGGTTAGCACAATAAAATATGAATTTTTTTTCTTTTCCTTTTTTTTTCTTTTTTTCTTCTCTCTTTTTTTGCTTTTTTTTTTTTGCTTTTTTTTTTTTTTTACAATATATATTTCGACAGAAAATTAAAGATAAGTAACTTCATAGAAAGGCTTAGCTTTCGATACCAAATGATAGACTCCACAAGACGCTTAGCGTGAGTTGGTCGTCGCCTCGATCGCTTTCTAAAGACAAATTGTTGGGTGAATTGCTTGCAACACCTTAACCCCTACTTATATGTAGACGGTAATCTTGGTACAATCGTGCTCGCGTTCGAATTCTGCGTTGAATGGACACCAACGACACCTTGACCCCTCGCTTATATTGAAGCGGTAATCTCGAGACAATCGACGATTGATGCGGTGAAGACGCCCACACACAACTATGAATTGTTGTATGATAAGTCAAATCAATCTCAAAGAAATAACTAAGAAAAATACTTAGGAATTCTTCAAAGAACCAAAAGAAGAAATAACCTCACAAATATATCAATAATAAATAATGTATAATGTGTTTGATTACATCAACTTAGACCTCTATTTATACTACTCAAAACAATCCAAATCCTAATAGAATTTATAAACTATAACCCTAATTTTATAAGGAAATAGAAATCAAATTGGAAAAGAAATTCTAATTAAAAAAGAAATTCTAATTAGAATAGAATTTAGAATGAATTATAGATGCTAAGAGTTTTCCATGTCGCGCGATTTGGATTATGCGTAAACCGTAAATTGAATAAAATTGATACTCTCGCCACAACTTTCCGTAATCTTTGTTTGGACTTAAAATGCTCCAACTTTTGCTTGTTAACATGCAGACGCGGTCCCACTCACAAATATTCCGTTGAACATACTTGACTCCATGTTTATTTTTCATTTAATATTGAGAAGGCCCACTTACATTACTATCTTTCATGATGCCTACTAATATGTTAAGTCTAAATGTAATCCTGATAAGAAGAAAAAACCGTATAGCCCACATGATAGTTAATTAACAAATCAACCCACATGAATAATAAACTTTTTTACATGTCTGGCAGGCATAAATTTGATTTAAAGTAGCATGGATGATGCTTAATTAGAAGGTCCAAATGAATATAAATTGACTTGCTGAATTGGGTCACTCCAATAATACTTAAATTGTACTCTCTTCAATAATCTTTAGCTCAATTACTTGAAATCATTTGTTGAACACCTCACTCGAGTCGATAAATTGACAAAAAATTCTGACCCGGTCAATCTGTCATCAGGTTCTTTATAACATTTTTGGGCTATTATGGGCTACTGGATGAGGCAATTATGGTGTTGATGAAGTTAAAAAATTGGGTCTTTTGTGTTGTGGATAATTGTAGTTATATTTGCCTATTAGAAGCTATATCAAAGTCTTCTTCAATTGAGTTGATTGAAATGAGGTTAAAAGGGAGGAGCGATATGGGGTGGCACCCTGATAAGTTTACCCTCTGACATCGGTCTCGAGTGTTGTTGCAATGCCGGGAAGTTTGATAAGGCTTTGGATGTTTTTGGTGAGATTAACAGATGCGGTTGGCTCAATTCACATGTTTTGTCTTTCTTGGTGCTCTCTTTGATGAAGGTTGATAAGTTAATTTAATTGATCAAAAGAATGGAGCAGCTAAACCTGAATGTAAGCTTGAATGCGAAGAAACTTTATGTTTTGATTCGTGTTCATCCGGATACCTACCACTTCTTTTAGTATAGGTATCAATGGTTTATGCAATACTACTAAGTTGGATCTATGGCCCTAGAGCCCTTCAAAATATGGAGCGAAGAGGGTGTTAAAAAAATCATCTTCTTTATAATAATTTAATTGATGGTTTGAGCAATTCAAATTGATTAGATGAATGCCATAGGTACTAAAAGAAATGAAGGAGTTGGGATTTAAGAAAACTAGCTCAAACCAAAACTCCATATTTGGGTGCTTATGTAGAAGAGAGGATGTAGCGGGTGCCCTTAGTATGGTGCAGGAAATGCGTGAACCATGGACTAAGCATTCCACCTTGCTTGTTAAAAAGTTGTGCAATACTTGAAAGGTCATTCAAGCATGTGATTTTCTTGCAAAGATGGTTCAAGAAGGTTTTATTATTGATATATACACAATTGCCTATTCTGCTAGCTTTGATAGTGTTCAGTAATGGAAGGAAGTATCAGAAAGCAGGAGAGAAGGTACAATCAACCTTATGTGACATGTTATGTATGCATGTATACTTTGTGTGGATAAACATTATGTGACATGTTAAGTTATGCATATTTTTTTTTTGTGTTTGGATCAATCGTATGTGACATGTTATATTTCTATAACAGGAATGCGATCCGTAATTTGCATGATTTCAACTATGGTGCACTTTTAACCGACTGTTATTTGTTTATCAGTTCGGCTACTAGATTGCGTTTTATAGTGCAACTATTTTGTCTTTGTTTGATACTCCTTCAATCTAGAAATGAAAATCTCATTTGACTTTTTAACCTTATGTTTTAAACTAAGTTATACAAATATAAAACTCCGCCACTTGACTCAGTGGTTTAAGAGAGAACGGCCAACTAAACACTATTACCGTAGCAATCAGGGTTATGAATTTTCAGTTTATGAGGGGTAGTATGTAAATCCGGAGGTCTTGAGTTCGACTTCCACTTACATCAAGCATAGAAGTCATTGACCGCGGGCGAAATCTTTTTATTGAAAGCCTTGTTCGGGGAGAGCAGACATAGTCTAGTTCCAAGATCCGGAAACTTCTCTTTATCAAAAAAAAATAAAATATATATATATATATATATATATATATATATATATATAAACAAGTTTTTTCAAAGTAACAATATTTGCATTGACAAAGTAAGGAAACGAAAACACATATACAATTCCTTCTTTTTATTTTCCTTAAAGATAGTTTACTCGCTTCGCGGTGATTTATTTAATTGGCATCTACGTACATTTAGAAGCAGCAGTTTTATCCAACTGAAGTTGTACATTGAGACTTGGCATTTGTGTGGCCAAGGCCAACAGCACCATCGGGGATGTACTTACCCCAGAACCAGTGTGCCTTCCATACTCTGTTCATCTCTTCAATCGGCATATTCTTAGTCTCGGGGATAAAGAAGTAGACGAAAACAGTCATTATGGCCACAAATCCTCCAAAGAAGAAGAACAAGCCAAACTTCAAGTGGCAAAGTAGAGTGAGGAAGATCTGACCAATGAAGAAGGTGAATAACATGTTCACGGAGACATTGATAGATTGACCAGCAGATCGGATCTCCATGGGGAAGATCTCACTTGGTACTAACCACCCCAATGGACCCCATGACCATGCAAACCCTGCTACATACACACAGATGAAGAAGATGGTCACATTCCCTGCAACTTTGCTGAATTGTCCTTGACCTGATACTCCAACCTCTGCACCAATTGTTAACGCCAAGATCTTTCGTCACGTCCCAATCACCTAAAACGTCCTGATCCTGCAACGTAAACACAATAAACACCACAAGCTTGACGGTGGTTCCGTCGGGATATATTTCAAGCGTGAGAATCGATATGTGAATTCACGGTTTATAAAAAAGCGGAATTTTATATCACCTAGTGTGTATTGATATCAAGAGATAATAATAATTCTCTGTGAATATCGATTCTAAATGAAGAAGAGTATGAGAACGTCACTCTTGGTGGAGACTTCTTCTATTAAGTTATACCCTCCCGGCACAATTACCAAGTGCCACCCACTACTACCGACATTCCCCTTTACCCGATGGGTTCTGCCAATTGCATGTAGTTTGTTCACCGCTTTTCATCAACATTTCTACTCACCGAATCGATTATAATCCCATCCACATTAATGCATGGCAGGTTCTTTTAGTCAACCGACATGCTTTTTCATCATGGTCAAAGATTGTAGATATTTAAAATGTCTAAATGATTGATCCATCGACCCAATCTTGGTCTTATAAGTTTGAAATGAAAATGATCACGATGATTGGGCTTAACGATTTTAATAATTCAATAATAGAGGCCCAATAGAATAAAAAGAATAAGCCCAATACACTTGGCCCAAATAGATAAAATATCACGACCCAACATTGCCCCTCAGTTTTTTGTTGAATGTAATGTTTAATAAAACTATAAACAATCCATGATATTTTTCTGAGAATCAATAAATGACAAGATGTAAAAAACGTACCCATTTATTGTCCATGAAATGAATTGAAAGGAAGTTAAGGGCCCAATTCAGAATGACTCTATCCATTATGTACCAGGACCCGACACCGGACGCTTCCCATTCAAATTCCAAATTATTACTGGCATTTAATGCGCTTTGTCTTGAATCTTGTATGGCAAATCGAAGATAAAAGGATAACTTTACCAATTTTGGCGCTTTTACACTGCTCATTTGAAATTGAAAGCGCTTTCTAAAATTTCGATCTCTTTCTCTCTGCAAATCGTCACAAATGGCTTCTCAAAACCCTGAACAGAGTTCTCCTATACTTGTAACACCCATTACTGTGGTTCCCCCAAACCCTAATCTTCATGAGGGGACTTCAGGTACGAATCCCAAACAGAGAACCCAGAAAACCCCCTCTGACTATTATAGGAGTACAGAGCGATTCTCGCATGCTAACACTCCTTCTATCATAACTGAAGCTGAACTGAAGAGGGTTCGAACTCGGTTCCACATTCCAGACACCCATGCTGTCAGGGTACCCCGTTCTGGAGAGAAAATGTATCAACGGCCTGAAGGATGGACGGCCGTACCAGTGACTTTACTGGAGAAGGGGGTTCGATTCCCTCTTCATATCTTCATAGTGACCCTACTGGGGTTTTTGGGTGTAGGATTTTCATGAATCGGTGCCAACTCCTACATTCACATTCTCGCCTTCGTGGCCTTCGTCACGAATCGGGTGTCGAGCCTCCTCGGACTTCTTCTTTCTTCGCCTACAAGATAGTGCGATCCGAGGAGAAGGGTTCAAGGCCCTCAGCAAACATTCTCCGAAGTCTGGAGAGAAATTTGACAGACGTTCGCTGGTGAACACCCCTTCGAGCAATAGGGGATGGCACGAAAAATGGTTCTTTGTCAAAGGCCCTGAAATCTCCTCTCTTAATAATCAAATCGATGAAAAAATATCTGGCGACTTTGGAGATGTTTCCAAGAACGAGAAGTGGAGATGATGGAGCTTATTTTGACAACTTCCCAAGGAGGAGTGGAAATACTGGACTCCTCTCAAGCAAGCATGGTTGTATGACCATAAACGTAAGTCCCAAATTATTTCAAATATATATATATATTTTGAAAATATTTCATAAAATATAATTATAACATGGAATTGTTTGATTTGTGCAATTATCTTTGATCGGTAGAGCTCTGCTGGCGTAAAGGAGCTCAAGATTTTTATCTCCGGAAGTCTTGAAGCAATCGAAGCTACACCCACCGGCTACCCCACGAGTATATTCAACACCGAAAATTCATATGGATGAATTTCAACGGAAAAACAGAGGAAGAGGTTCTCATACCGGAAGAGACCCCTTCACCCTCGACAAAAGAGGAGGGCTACCGAGAAAACCAAGGTCATCCTCTAGTAAATCCTCCCGAACCTATATCGAAATGTAACCAACCCCAAAAACCATTCCTCGATCAAAGTGCTTACTTGATCGTCTCTGATCGAAGGAGTATACTTAGGACTAAAAAACTAAAAACAAAAATAACTCCATTAACTGCCGAAGAACTCAGGGTTCCTCAGTCTTCGGTCATTCCTCCCTTCGTGCCCCCTGTAGAAATACAGATCGAAGAGGACGGTGACTCGTGGCGAAGGATTCCAACGTTATCCAGAAAAAGGAAACGTACCTCTGAGAGCCATCCAAGTTCCGCATCCGCTTCAACACCCAAAGAACTTAATTCAAACAAATCTCCCATAATCGAAACCGTTTATGCTGAACCTACACCCCCCGACCGACTCTTCTTTCCCTCGAAGGTCGAGACCTTTCTCCCAAATTCGGCGGGTCCTTCGTGTCAAGGTTATCATCTCAAGGTGGGATCTCCAACCCTATGGCCCAAAGTTCAACGCCAACTTTCCTTTCGACCTCTTGGGGCTTTTCGTTCGACACACCCGGCGATCATCCGGTTCGATGATCACACTTGACGGAAATCTTCTCGATGAAGGAATGAGTTATCCGCCAAGGTAAACAATAATGACTTCTTTCTTTACATCTCTATTTTCCTTCGAGCATTTTAGAATTTGACTTGAGTACTTTGAAAATGTGCGAACGTCTTTTCTTGAGACGATCGCGTCAAGACACATAAATGGAGAGAGGCCGAGGAAGATTTCATGCGCCAAGAGATAAACATCTTTGAAATCGACCTTGGACCGAGAAAGAAATGGTCGCGAAGATGCTTTTCATACCATCAATGGTCTTCAAAGAGAATTGGATCGGGCCAAGATGGATTTGAAGACATCCGATGATGAATCCGAGGCCACTGAAGAGATGAGTTAGTCGCATCCGAAGCCGACCCAACAAACCTTAACCAATCGAATCAATGGCTTGGTTGAAGAGAACTTACTCAAGGCGAAAAATGAAGAGTTCTCTTCACCAACCAGCTTTAGTCCTTCAACTTGGTGAAGCCGAGAGGCGAAGATCCGGGATGAAGCTCGAGGCATAAGACCAAGCGTCATAAGCTCGCCATAAGATAAAAGACCTTGAGGACGAGGCCCCTGCTCGATCAAGAGCTTCAAAATGTATTCGAGGTGAGTATAGGGACTCGGATGAACTCAATGTAGAGATCATGAAGGTTTATTCGGAGGATATGAGGATATCGGGAAACGAGGGAAAGAGAAGCTATCACCGCTTCAATTGGACCCGCACTTCTCAATTCAGATGATGAAGGCGTGCTGAATATATATATCATGCTTTTGATTCTATGTAAATATTTAACTTTTTATGTTCATGTAATTAATCGATTTAAATGAAATGAACATTTTATGCTTATTGATAAATCTTTAATCGCCTTGATCATAACTTCATCGATCGGTTTTCTTGTCGATAATTTAGTATCAATAAGATGAACTATTGAATTAGATATGGCATATAACGCTTAACTTTCATACAATGAAGTGAGTTGAATTTTACTTACGAGATTCAAGTTAATCGAACTAATGAACCTAACTCAACACTTAAATGAATAAATAACTTATACTCATCCAGATCAAGAAGAGTGAGATCAATTATATGTGAAGTAAATTTGACAACAAATGACAGATAAGAACCAAGACATAAGGATTAATAATGACCATTGACTTACCACCTGATAAGATCAATATAGGACCAAAAGGACACTGGGCTACCATCGAATGGCCAAATGAGTCCTACCATACCTCCTTACACCATCGGACCATTAGTGACCATTGACTTATCACCCCGATAAGATCAATATAGGACCAAAAGGACTTGGGGCTACCATCGAATGGTCAAATGAGTCCTACCATACCTCCTTACACCATCGGACCAATAGTGACCATTGACTTACCACCGATAAGATCAATATAGGACCAAAAGGACTTGGGGCTACCATCGAATGGCCAATGAGTCCTACCATACCTCCTTACACCATCGGACCAATAGTGACCATTGACTTACCACCTGATAAGATCAATATAGGACCAAAAGGACTTGGGGCTACCATCGAATGGCCAAATGAGTCCTACCATACCTCCTTACACCATCGGACCAATAGTGACCATTGACTTACCACCACGATAAGATCAATATAGGACCAAAAGGACTTGGGGCTACCATCGAATGGCCAAATGAAGTCCTACCATACCTCCTTACACCATCGGACCAATAGTGACCATTGACTTACCACCGATAAGATCAATATAGGACCAAAAGGACTTGGGGCTACCATCGAATGGCCAAATGTGAGTCCTACCATACCTCCTCTTACACCATCGGACCAATAGTGACCATCGACTTACCCACCACGATAAGATCAATATAGGACCAAAAGGACTTGGGGCTACCATCGAATGGCCAATGAGTCCTACCATACCTCCTTACACCATCGGACCAATAAGACCAAAGATAATTTGTGAAAAGTGATCTTTATTGATATCAAACAACAGGTATGTATGGACTTCCAATAAACCGACTTGAACTTTATTGAAAATACTTCCGGAGCTCGCCAAAGATGCCATGTATTCTTGATCTCTAACCGTCAAGTGCCTTTAATCGATAAGTCTGGGGCTTTGGTACTTGATCACTTCATATGGCCCTTCCCAATTCGGCATTAGCTTTCCAGATTACGAGGTGTGTAGACGCTTGGCTTCTTCCGAGAACGAAGTCTCCCTACTTGAATCTACGAAGTTTGACACCACTTGTTATAATGTTTGGCCACCCTTCGTTGATAAGCGCGACCAATTTGATTAAAGCTTCCTCTCCGACTTCGCTCTAGCGGTCCAAGTTAGCCTTCATCCTTCATCATTTGTAGATTTCTTTGAATTGACTTACCAAGACTTGGAGATCCGATCTCGACCGGACTAAGGCATCGCACCATAGGCCAATCGGGCGAATCCTCAGTAGTAGTCCTTGGCGTAGTTCGGTATGCCCACAAAGACGCTTCAAAGAATTCTTCCGCCATCTCCCCTTAGCTTCATCCAATCTTCGCTTTATTCCGCTTCAAAGTCATCTGTTGGTCACCTCAACTTGCCCATTCGACCGTGGATGAGCTCTGAAGTCTTCTTTGTCTTTGAATCTCTAAATCGCTCAAAAATTCTTCAAATTTTGAACCCACGAATGGCGTCCCATTGTCCGATATCAATACTTTAGGGATCCCAAGCGAAACACCACAGCACTCCTTTACAAACTTTAAGCACTCTGCTTACATTGTCGGATCAAGTGGTTTCGCCTCTACCCACTTAGTCATATAATCAATAAAGAACTATGACGAAGCTAACTCTTGACCCTTAGCTTTAGGTAACGGTCCCCAATATATCTACCCCCTGCACAAATGAAGGGTATAGGAGATAGAATCGAATATAACTCTTCCTTGGTGATAATGGAACCGGGACTATTGAGTGGGCATTTTCACATTTCTTGACGTATCTGTAGCTTCTTTGAAAATTGTCGACCAATAGTAACCTTGTCGTCAAGTACTTTGTGTGCCAAAGACTTGGCGACCATATGATCATATAAATCCTTCATGAACTTCCCAAGAGCATATTCGACCTTTGACGGAACCAAACATTTCAATAATGGTGAGGAAACGCCAATCGATAAAGATCCCCATCAATAAGATTTGAAATTAGTACTCTTGTACTTGATCTTCTTTACCGAAGATCTCGATCCGGAAGGAAGGACGCCATCTCGCCAAATACTCGATGTAGGGGTCATCCAACATTTGTTAAGCTCGATGCACATCAACATTTCATGTTGAACACTCTCTACCGCTTCTGAAAATTTCCAAATACACCGATCCATGAAAGACATCTCGCATCCGTAGTGGCCAATTTCGACAAAGCATCGCAGATGAGAATTATCGTTAAGCGCTCTATAGCCGTGTAAACTCGTATGAAGCAAAAAAATTGAAGTTGGTTTCTTAACTCCGCCAGATATTTGATCATTCGGGTTCCCCGAGCTTCATAATCTCCCGATAGCTGTTTAACGACCAACTGAGAATCACTATAGATAATCAATTGTTGGACTTCGAGACTTTTCGCTAATCGGACACCTCGCTAACACTTTGCTTAGTTACTTCGACCTCATTATTCGTTGCTTTAAACCCGAATCGATAGCTCATTGAACCTTAAATCCTCCGGACTTATTAGAATAATTCTGCTCCACTAACAGCCATCGTAGAGATCCATCTCGCATACAACGTCCACGCCTTTCCGACCTCATTGAATAACGACCACCTTTCGATCGGAAGATTCGGCTTCCAAGAACTTCAGAGATTCGCGGTGAAATCGAACATTCTACCATAAAGTCGCCCAAGGCTTGGCCTTTGATGGCGCTTCGGGGATGATACTCGATAAAAAAATCGGGACAATTCCATAGTCCATGTCCGCTAATCTACCCGAGACCTCTGCTTGCCCATCACCTTCTTCAATGGTTGATCCGTGTAGGCGACCGGAGTCGCCCTTGAAAATCTTGCCAAGCTTTCTCGGCAATTATTAAAGCAAAGGCAAATTTCTCAATGTTAGGATACTGGTTTGACATCTCTCGTGGGGCGTGATCGACGTAATAGGCCAGGATCTTTGCTTCCCACCGATCTCCGAATCAAAACTGCTCCAACCGCTAAGGAACTCGCGGCGCAAGTCTACAAATATAAAGTCTCTGCTTGGGACAAAGCTTGACCAATAAAGGAGCCAAAGACAGACACGTCTTTATACTTTGAAAGCATCTTCACACTTGAAGTCCACCGAATGTCTTCGCATTCTTCTGGTCCTTGATGTATCAAAGAAAGGAAGACATCTTTCTGCAGATTTGGCGACGAACCTCCTTAAAGCCATGATCCTACCACCGACGAACAACGTCTTTGAATGACCGAGGAGTCTTCATGTCGAGGATAGCCCGGATCTTCTCTGGATTGGCCTCGATGCCCTTTCGATCGACCGAGATAACCTGAAATTTTCCAAAGCACTGGTAGGCCGAAAGTACATTTGGTTGGATTAAGTCGCGATTTATCGATGACGAATAGTTTGAAAACACTCCTCTAGATCGTCCAAATGTTTCTGAATTTGCATACTCTTCACGATCATGTCATCTACATAAACCTCCATGTTCTTCCCCAGCTGTCTATTGAATATAAAGTTCATCATCCTCTGATAGGTAGCTCCAGCATTAATGAGGCCAAAAGTCATTTTTTTGTACGCATACACCGAATCGGTTATGTAATGAATCTTGTTTTGGAATGTCTTCTTTGCACATGGATATTTGATGATATCCCGAAAAAGCATCCATAAAGCTTAATAATGCATACCCGGTGGCATCGATGAGTGATCGATATGGGCGGAGGATAAAGTCCTTCTGGACAAAGCTTTGTTGAGGTCGGTGTAGTCGATGCAAACCCGCCACTTTCCATTATGCTTCTGTACCAATACTACATTTGCTATCCACTCCGGGTAATCAATCTCGTAGATGAAGTCAGCCGCCAGCAATTTTGCAACCTCTTCATCGATGATCTTTTGACGTTCTGGAGCAAATATCCGCCTCTTCTGACGAACTGGCTTTTTTGAAGGATCTATCTCCAGTTTATGCTCAGCAACCTTCCGGCTGACTCCAGGCATATCTTGTGGCTCCCATGCAAAAATATCGACATAGCATCGTAAGAGTTCCATAAGATTCGTCCGAAGAGGTTCTGGTAAGCCCAAACCAATCTTCACTGTCTTCTCTGGCTTTCCGATGACCAACTCAATTTCCTCCGTCCCCCCAGCGGGGATTACCAATGGTTCTGAACTACTCTCGGTGAAGGGTTCGATTTCAATTGCCATCGTCTTTCTTTGTTTACTAACTCCCATTCCGGATGAAATGACAGAATTTCGATAACATCTCCGGGCCAGATCCAAGTCACCCATCACCTCTCCTACTCCACGTCTTTGTGGGAACTTGATTTTGAAATGTGGGATGGAAGTCTGACTGAAGAAGAGCCGGCAACGTAGAAGTCTTCCCAAAATGGCGTTGTAAAGTCAAATCCACATGCACAACATAAAATTTACAAGTTATCTCCACTTGCGCAGGGGCGTCTTAGAAGATGACGGAAGTTCAATAAAGTCTTGCCACTTTAGCGGGATCGTTTAGAAACCATATAGAGAGCTTCTGTCCAGAGCCTCCATTTTGTGCTCATCGAGATGCATTCTTTGATAAGCATGAGCATAAAGAATGTCCACCAAGATCCGTTGTCTATCATCATTCGTTTCACATCCATTTGAGCCCACTTGTCTTTGTGATCACCAATTCTCCTTCATGCGGTTCAATGGGCTCCAGAAGGATAATCCAGCATCTGTAAATGAAATAACAGTTCTGGAAAGGCTCATCAACCTTGAGAAGAGCATCGGTTATTGACATAATCAATCAAGATAAGACCTCCTCTTCTTCCCTACTAATTTCCCAATGCAGACCACCCGGTTATTACATCAACGACTTGTCTTGGCGGTGGAGCATTTTGAACAAAGGTGATTGAACCGTTCGAATCAGTACGATCGATAACTCCGCTGATTTTTGACTATGCTTTTTCTCAAATACATATTGAATCAATGAAGCCACTTTTAATTTTGTTTTCTACAAAATCCTTTAGATTACAACATTCATTAGTGTCGCGACCAAAGACTTGATGATAACCACAATATTTACGAGGGTTGCCATGTCCCGCTTTTGTAATTATCACGGGTGGTTCAAAGAAAAGTTTGGTTTCGGATCGATCCAAAATTATCGACCTCTCTGTATTCAACCGGGTATAAACCTTATTAACCTTCTGGGTAGGAGCAGTGCACGACTACTACCTTTGTCGCCACGAAGTTATTGTATTTCTTGAACTACCTTACGCCTTTTCGTTATATCCTCCCCTTTTCTCCGATCACCATCGGTCTTGGGAACCTCTACCTCCTTTGATTAGCTCAAAGAAGGATTCTTCTGGACTATTCATAGCCTCTTCCACAACAATATAGCCTTCGCCTTGTCAAAGCTTCTTCGCTAGGCTCTTCTGGATGGTGAAACATCAATTTCTTTACCAATTTCTCCGATTTAACGAGATCCAAACCATTCGAATAATCCAACAACTTGAGATCATTAAGATCGGACACCGTCCGATTGCTTCCCTAAACCTCTTTACATATTGGCCTAAAAGATTCATTGGTGAACTACGGACTTGTCTTTAAAGAACTCAGAAGCTTCCCCTTCTTCGGTTGCTTCCAAAACGAGCATGGAACTTATCACAAAGTTCAGACCACGAGGAGATAGAATCCGATGGTAAAGTCCCCATCCACTGTCTGGCGTCTTTTCTCAAAGTAGTGACAAAAGTGTGACATTTAGCGAAGATCGAGAAATCACAGTAATCCATTAATGGATTAAACGCTTTGACTATGGTCATAAGGATCTCCTGACCCATCATAGTTCTCCATGCGAGGTAACTTTTTGGTAGCATCTGCTTTCTCCTTGAGAATATCAGAGGTAAAAGGGGATGCCTTCTTACCAGAAATATCTTTCACCTGTTGGACCTCAGCCAATTGTTTCCGAAGTTCTTTCAACTCTCTAACCAGAAAATCAACACCTTCGGGTTGTGATGAGATCTCCTTTTCCTGGGCGACACTAGGTTTTGGAATGGATCGACCCTTCCCTGCCGATCTTACTGCCTTTACGGGACTTCTTGATTTACTAGGTCGTAAAATTTCATCCTCATGATGAGAACGATTGTGACGGTATTCTCCCCTTCGGGTTTCTGACATAATTTCTCTCGACCTGCTTCTTCGTCTTTCATCGTCACGATGAAGTGATCTAACAACTGTCAGTGCCTTCTTCGAGGCCGAAGGCGTTCTGCTCCTCGATCTCCTCCTACTGTGAGAATGATCCCTGGACACATGCATAGAATGTTCCGGCTCTTTACCCTTCCGACGGGTACTTCCTTATGCCTACTCTTCGTCCTTCGAGTGAAAATGGCTAGATGCTTGTCTCTCAACTCATTCACCCGAAGCATCTGTTTCAATATCTTCCTTTTGTCTTAACAGTAACCTCCAAAGCCTTATCCGCTTCGTCCGCCATCCTTGCCAACTTGGTAGCTCGGTCCTCTCAACCACTTGGCGATGAGTCCTCGGTTAGCGAACCGCCTTCCCCGTTCCGGATTGGGATCACGCCTTATCAAGATTGAAAACTAACTTCCGTCTGCTCCACCACGGATCTTCTGACGAAGCTCTTCTAAATTGTCCTTAGAAGCCGTGTTCTCATGAGCACTTTTAGAAGGACCCAAACGATCCTTCTTTCAAATACGAGGCGTTGATGAACTAATGTACCATCACACACTTCTTCCGTGTTCCATCTCTACTCCTCATCATCTTTCAAACAAATTTAAACAATTGTGATTGAAAAAGAGCCCTCCTTCTAAATACCTTGATGTTAACGCCAAGATCTTTTCGTCACGTCCCAATCACCTAAAACGTCCCGATCCTCGCAACGTAAACACAATAAACACCACAAGCTTGGCGACTACGGTTCCGTCGGGGGATAGCTCGGCGTGAGAATCGATATGTGAATTCACAAGGTTTATAAAAAAGCTGAGGCTATATCACCTAGTGTATTGATATCAAGAGATAATAATAATTCTCTGTGAATATCGATTCTAAATGAAGAAGAGTATGAAACGCGTCTCTCTTGGTGGAGACTTCCTGCTAAGTTATACCCTCCCGGCACAATTACCGTGCCACCCACTACTACGACCCGACATTCCTCTTTACCCGATGGGTTCTGCGAAATGCATGTAGTTTGTTCACATGCTTTTGATCATTGCTTCTACCACCGAATCGATTATAATCCCATCCACATTAATGCATGCAAGTTCTTTAGTCAACCGACATGCTTTTTCATCATTACAGGTCGAAAGATTGTAGATATTTAAAATGTCTAAATCATAAGTCCAACCACAATCTACGTACGAGGAAACAAACAACCATATATATATCATCTTCTTTAATTTTCAAATATATCAAACAACTATATATATACACATACATATATGAGCTAGTTTATTACCTGACAAATAAACATTTGACTTCCACCTTCAAGAAACAATACTCTTCTACCAAACCTGTCCACAGTGAAGATCGATACCAATGTACTAAATACATTAACAAGGCCAGTGATTACAGCAGCCATGAGGGAGGCATCATCACCGAAGCCTAATGACTTGAAAAGAACTGGGGCGTAAAACATGATAACATTAATGCCTGTCAATTGCTGGAAAAATGGAATAAGGAGGGTGATGACCAGTTGAGGCCTGTATTGCCTCCTAGTGATATTCTTCCATGGATGGTCAATTTGTCTCGCCACCTCGCTCGCTTCTAAAAGATCTTGGAATTCCTCGTCCACGTTGTCCGTGCCTCGGATTTTCTGTAATATTTGTCTCGCCTGTTCTTGCTTACCTCTCTCAATGAGGGAGTTGGGAGTGTCTGGAAGGAAGATGGATCCAGCGGTCATAATAATTGCAGGAACAGCTGCAATACCCAAGGAATATCTCCAGCCATTATGAGCCATCTTTGCAAAGCCATAGTTCAGTAAGTTTGCGACCAATATCCCAATTGTAATGGCCATTTGAAATCCAATGTTGAGTGCTCCTCTTATTTGTGATGGTGCCATTTCTGACAAATAAAGTGGAACAGACTGCATGCATATACAAAATTATGCACAAAGCTTATAATTGGTTAGTTATTCATTATGTGCACTAATAGTATCTATATATTCTCCCATGTATATATACAGGGCTAGCTAGAATCTAGAAGAAGGAAGAAGGAAGAAGAGAAAGTAGGTAGGTACCTGGTTAACAAATCCAATGCCTACACCAAGCAAGATACGGCCAATAATAAGCATGGCGACGTCCTGGGCAAATCCATTAATGAAAGCACCAAAAAGGAAGATGAGTCCACCCACAAACATGGACACCTTTCGGCCAAAGACCCTTGTTACAGCAGATGCAAAAAAGGAAGCCACAAGTGCTGCTAGGTAAAGGGAAGATGTGAACAATGTGAGTAGCTGGCTATCAAATTTGCAATACTGATTTGTGCTGCCAGATTCATCTTTACACTGAGGGGAAGAACTTTTCCAAAAATTCATCCATTGATGTCACTCCTCCTGCACAACATACCACATATCATCTCATTTTAAAACTAAAAAGGACAAATATGGAGGGACTTCCAAAATATTCAAAAGTAACCATAATTTACCTGAGATACCAATGTCATAACCGAAGATGAGACCACCAGTGGCCGCAACAATACATGTCATGATCACGAAGGCCGTGACGCGGCCTTCGTATTGTTTTCCACCTCCATCAGCAGCAAATCCTCCTCCTGCCATTTATATATATATATATATATATATAATACTATATATTGATATATTGGCTCTTGATTTATTCTTTTTCCATTGCTCTTTTTAAAAGATTTTTATCTTAAACTATATGTGTGCCAAGTCAATAACCTCAAACTTCTTCTCAGTTCGTTTATTGGTGTAATGTTCTCAAGCAAAGGTGATATTTATATAGGTTTTCCGGGGTAGGCAATGCCAGAAAATCCGGTAATGAGTTAGCAAAATGTTCTATTTTTTTGCCCAAATGATAAATAGTTAAACCCTGTCCTATTTTTGGCACAAAGGATAAGAGTAAACCCTGTCCTATTTTTAGGACAACTGTTAACAGTTAAACCCTGTTCTATTTTTGCAAATAGGAATTAGGACAAGAATTAAACCCTGTTCTATTTATGACACATAGGATTAGAGTTTAACCATGATGTTTTATTTTTTGGACAAGGGATAAGAACTGAGCTACATCAAACCGTTTTGATGTGTAATCACAGGGTATGTTTCAACTTCTGGAACACGAAAATCCTAAAAATGTCAAAAATTACCGGAAAAACGGATGACATACTAATTGTGTCCAGGTCTTACATTTTTACCATCAAATCGATTGGATAATTAACTTTAGATTTCTACTCTCTATTCCAAATTTGCAATATACAATATATATATATATATATATATATATATATATTTAATCTCAATTTTAGTGGGTATCTAACATAAATACTTATCAAAAGTTGCAGTAAAAAAAAAAAAAAAAAAAAAAAACTTCCTGACGGTTTCCAGTTTAATGGGGGAGTTACATTTAACATGTATATTTCTATTTTTTTTATATTATGTTTATTTAATTATATTTAATAAACATATTTAAAAAATTATTATTTATTATCACACGCATCGCTTGTGCGTGTATCCTAATATTTTCATGATATATATATATATATATATATATATATATATGATATACAAATATATTATAAAATACAATTAAGATACTACTTAATATTATTTAGAAAATTAATATTTACACATATTTTTAATATTTTCACATGTTTCTCATATTCACATTCATGTCACATGTAAGGAAGTAAACAAAAATATAAAATTTTAAAATAAATGGTCTTCTATTATTTATACTAACAATTTGACAATTTTTTATAGAGAAAATGTGATAAATTTAGAGAGAAAACAAGAACAAGTATAAAAATTTTAGAAAGGAAGTAAAAAGTTAGAGAGTAAAAATTTTAGGCTGTAAAAATGAATACTTTTAGGCTGTAAAAATATATAAAATGAGTAAACTTGTAAAATAATAAGTGAATGGATAAATTATTAATTAACATCTATTATTATACTAACAATTTAAATAATTTTTTTATAGAGAAAATGTGATAAATTTAGAGAGAACAAGAACAAGTATAAAAATTTTAGAGAGGAAGTAAAAAGTTAGAAAGAAAGTGAAATATTTTAGGGTGTAAAAATGAGTTATATACTTTTAAAATGAGTAAATTTTTCAAGTGAATAATAAGTGAATAGATAAATATGGTCTAAATGATTTAATTAACATCCACCCGTATATTATGTGGTATCAAATTCTTTTCAAAACCTTTGGATAAGAGTGAGAATCTTATTTAAAAATTTTAAATTATATACTGTCATAACCCAAAGATTTATTGCTTCAAGTCTATTTTTTTTTTTTATTTGTTATGTTAAATCATTGAACCAATTAAATGAAATTAAATTTTAAGATACATTCTAAAATTTGAGATATATTTTTATTTTAATATTATAAAATGATGTGATTTTTAACATGTTTTTTGAGTTATATTTTAGGTATTACTATTATATTTTTAACAAAAAGTAACCGTGATAATTTTACAAAATAAAATTATACGTACTCTAATATTTATATTAGGAAGGAGAGCGTACTATAAACGTACCTAGAGTCGTAGACAATATAAACTCGACCCTATTCATTTTATTCACAAGAATGTTTAAAACTTGAAAACAGGGAGGGAAAAAAAATAAAGGAAAGGCAACTGCTCAAACGGCCAATATTTGTCTACCGCTGGTTTGAGTTGGCTGTAAACACCACCGGAGCAGGGGCAGAGATCCTTAAGCATAATTAGTAGAATGAGACTCTTGAAAATTCCTAAAGCCCAGATCTTTCGTCAATTATTCAAATCAAGCAAGCCACCTTTTCTTGCTCAAGTCTACCCTCTCAATTACAGATTCAACTCACCATATTCGAGTCCTAATTACTTCCATAGACATGGCCTCTGCTCCATCCTTTCTACTTCCATATCCGCAGATAACAATGAAACTGTTCATAAACTCATATCTATCTTCACCCGACGACCCTTCTACCCCGACAGCCAAGAACTGACTGATGTTGGATCCAAACTCACCACCAAAATTGTTGAAGCTGTATTAAAAGGTTTCAAGAATTGGAAATTAGCGCTAATGTTTTTCAATTGGGCTTCAAATCAAATTGGGTATAAGCACAACTGTTATACTTATAACACCATGGCTTTTATCCTATCAGGTGCTCGACAGAATGCCCATATGAGAGTTCTTGCCATGGAGCTGGTAAATTCTCGTTGTTTTATGTATCCAGGAGCTTTGGGGTTCTTTATTAGGTGTTTGGGTAATCAGGGACTATTGGAGGAGGCAATTTTATTGTTCGATCAAGCTAAAAAATTGGGTCTTTGTGTTCCGAAAAATTACAGCTATAATTGCCTTTTAGAAGCTATTTCCAAGTCTTGTGCATTTGAAATAATGGAAATGAGGCTTAAAGAGATGAGTGATATGGGGTGGATCCCTGATAAGTTTACGCTGACCCCGGTCTTGCAGTGTTATTGCAATGCCGGGAAGTTTGACAAAGCTTTGGAGGTTTTTAGTGAGATTAATAAACGTGGTTGGCTCGATTCACATGTTTTTTCCATCTTGGCGCTCTCTTTTACCAAATGGGGGGAGGTTGATAAAGCGGTTGAATTAATTGAAAGGATGGAGCAGTTCAACATAAGTTTGAATGAGAAGACAATTTGTGTTTTAATTCATGGGTTTGTAAGGGAGGCCAGAACAGATAAAGCTCTCCAATTGTTAGATAAAATGCTGAATTTGGGATTTGTACCTGATATTTCGCTTTATGATGTCCTAATTGGAGGGCTTTGCAAGAATAAAGAGTTTGACAAAGTGTTGAACCTGTACAAACAGATGAATGAATTGGGTATTCGTCCTGATGTTAAGTTAGTTACAATCCTTTTATCATCACTACCAGTAGAAAAGGATGTATTAAAATTATTTAAGGAAATGACGGAATATGTAGATGCGAAATCTATGATTTTGCTGTACAATTCGTTGTTGAATGGGCTAATTGCTAACGGTTCAGCTGATAAAGCTTATTATTTGCTACGGACAATGATGGGCGATATCTCCAGTGGTCATTCTGAGGTAGAAGAACTTTTTCCGAATGTGGATAATGTTCAACCGGATACCACCTCTTTTAGTATTGTTATTAATGGTTTGTGCCAGACTGCTAAGTTGGATTTAGCACTAGAACTCTTCCAAGATATGGAGCAAACAGGGTGTAAAAGAAATCAACTTCTTTACAATAATATAATTGATGGTTTGAGCAATTCAAATAGGTTGGAGGACTGCTTTAGGCTTCTAAAAGAAATGAAGGAGTTGGGAATTAAACCAACTCATTTCACCCACAACTCCATATTTGGCTGCTTATGTAGAAGAACAGATGTGGCAGGTGCCCTTAATACACTGAAGGAGATGCGTGTTAGCGGGCATGAACCTTGGACTAAGCATTCCACTCTGCTTGTGAAAAACCTGTTCAATAATGGAAAGGTCATTGAAGCCTGTGATTTTCTTACTAAGATGGTTCAAGAAGGTTTTGTTCCTGATATAATTGCCTATTCTGCTGCTATTAATGGGTTTCTGAAGATCCAAGAAGTTGATCGAGCTTTGGAGCTATTCAGGGAGATTTGTGTTCGTGGGTGTTGTCCTGATGTGATTGCTTATAACATTATTCTAAAAGGCCTCTGTAAGTCCAAAAGGCTGTTGGAAGCTGAAGATGTTCTCAAGGAGATGTTGGAGAAGGGCCTTGTTCCCTCAGTTGTCACTTACAACTTATTGATAGATGCCTGGTGCAAAAATGGTGATATTGATCGGGCCATTGCATGTCTTCCAAGGATGGATGGGAAAAGTAGGGAACCTAATGTCGTTACTTACACAACCCTAATTGATGGATTATGCAATGCTGGAAGATCAGAAGATGCTGTCTTTATTTGGAATGAAATGGTGGGGAAAGGCTGCTCTCCAAACAAAATTGCTTTCATGGCTTTCATTAATGGTCTTAGCAAGTGTGGGAGGCCAGATGAAGCCATTATTTACTTTCAAGAGATGAAAGAAAAACAGATGACACCTGACACATTTGTCTATGTCGCATTGATAGAAGCTTTCCTCTCTAACTCAAATGCACCATCAGCTCTTGATATCTTAGTAAAGATGGTCCAGAATAATAAGATTCCAGACGTACTTGATAAGAGCTGTGTAAATTTAAGAGATGCAATCTTAAAATTGTCTGAAGATGCAAGAACTTCTTCAAATATAAAGAATCTTATTGCAGAAGGCAGCATTCCGACATGTCTGAATTATTCTGATAATGGGAATTGAAGGTGGACCAATGCCAACTACCTTCTTAAAAAAGCTAATCTTTCTTAGCCTTTGTGATTAATGGGTTTAAGCTTTTACTTGAAGGGTTTTTCATTTCAGAGAGTTCAAATTGAAGAAGTATATCTAATTCAGTTGGCTGTTAATTTAGTTTCGGCAATGGAAATCCTGCCTCGTGCTTCATCACCTAACAAGTTCATATCATGCATAATGAGCTTTGCCAAGTAAGGTATGTTTAGGATCAAAGCTGTGTATCATATTTAGCTTATGTTTGTCAGCAGCATGTGGTGAAAAACATCTCTGATTAATTTTCTGTTTTGATAAGCATTGTAAAAGTGATCTGGTTTGTGCTTTTAGAGGTTGTAACATTTATGTCTACATTCTATTGGACTCGCAGTTGCAGGGATGAATTTTTACAACTTTGCAAAGGTGGTCAGTACAATTATAGTCACTATCGATCTTCTAAACTTCTAAGTTCATATCATATTCATGAATCATGATGACATTATTCTTATGATTACTGGTGTGATACTTCTCACTTTGTCTCTCTTCATGTTATTAGTGGTTGAACATAAGCCAGCTTAAATATGAAATGATTATATCCTTATTTTTATTTTTTGCTGTTATTGCAGGCATACATAGGTGATATACTACTTATGGTTTCATTGATACCTATTTGGAGTCATAAATTTCATTAGTCGTGGAGGAACATCATATTCTTGTTTGGTTGTTGTTTTCCTTTGTAAACTAGCAGTGGAGAAAGTACACATTAGCAGTGGAATGCAAATTGAATTAATTTTAAATAAGTGTTGTTCTTATGTTAAGCAGGAATTCCACAATAAGTAGAATGCCAATCGACATTTCCTGCTTCCTCTTATAGTCCACCAGAAGAATCTATAACCGGGATGTAATTACTAATGTAGAAAAGGACCATAAAGAATATGCTGACAATCTGAGGCATTTAAAGCTCAAATTTCTTGTGAAGAATCTCTAAGAGATGATTTTGTCACATTTAAAAGAGTATTACAATCTTCTATATGTTTGAGAAGCAATATCACATTATATCTCTTCTGTGCTCTGATTGCTTACCTTATGGAAGCAATCTTCTTTGGTGTTGATTGATTGGGCTGGGCTGTATTTGTGTCCTATTTCTATGCTATTGTTTCGAGTTGTATTGATTTTGAAGTAGCTCAACTTCGTTAGATTCTGATAGAATACTTGTATATGTTATGCACTGCAGGTCCGCAGGTCGGTAAAGATCCTAAGAGACAAGCAGGAGCCTACTGAAACCCAGAAAAAAAACTAGCCAAGATTCAGGTTGTATAGAGAGTCCAATTCTGCACCCCATTCTCAACAGAGTGAGTAGAGAGCTTCACCACCTGCTTCTGACCCTAAAAAGGAATGAAAACACATCAGATGTGCATAGACAACGGCTAGCTCTTGGTTTGCCCAATCAGGTGTCCACACAACCTTCACTTCCCACTAGACCTTTGGAGCACCACAAGCAGCCCATGGCACAGCAGCCACCGATGCCACCTTAGGGTCTGATCCTGTCAAGGAGTTATTATCTACCTCTATTGTATTTTTCAAATTTACTGCCTCAGGTCATGCAACCGTCTACATTGAATCATAAAATACTTACCCCAAGATAATGATAATTATATCTACTTATCTGGAAATTTGCACAAAATGCAGTTGGATAAAATTTGTGCCATCTTAAATTTGTTATAAGTATTAGTGAATAATAAATGCAACTATGCCCGGCTGACTGGTAGGCTTATTTATCAAGAATTAGGTGTATAATTAGGTATAATAATATGTCTGAAGGCATATTTTATGTTGGCCCTGGAGGCTTCAAACACCCAGATTCTTATTTTTTTTGCAAATGCGGAAAAATGCTATAACAGAGCAAAATAAAACCATAACAAATACATGTGATGCCAATTTCTATTACCCAGAAACTGGAATTTTATTTAGAAGATGAAATGTACAACTTGAGATCTGGATCCTGCTCAAATTCTGCCATGTCTTGCTCATTCATATTAAGCCATGCTTCTATTCTCCCATTCCATCTTGAATCCATAAGAAAAATAGTATCTTTTCTAGGAAAGCTAGCACTACTCACCCAACTAGGCTTTCCCCAACCAAAGTCTGCTTCATAGATTGGAAGTCCACACCAACTGCTAAACCTCAACACCTTTATATCCTTTTGGGACATCAGTTTACCTACATCCTTGAAATTATTCTTGGCAAATTCATACCCATTTTCACCTAGCAGGTTCCTTATATATTCACCGTCTATTTTTTTAAATGCAGCTCTCAATTTTCCCACCAAGAAACTAAACTCACATGCTTCACCATTTGTAACTGCGCTAGCCATCTGAAAAATATTACCAAAAGAATATTCCGGCAGTGGTGGCAGCATCCTCCCCCTCAAATTCACCGGATGGAACACGGCTGATGTTTTCCCTTTCTTGATGACACACTTCCATATGACTGCTGATGCAATCTCCACACGCGTAGGCTTTATTATGCTAGAGCTATCGATAACTTTTGCCTTTAGTGCTGATATTGCTGAGGCAGTGAAATTAAACCTTTTAGTGACAAGCCTCTCCACTGGGGGCTGGACTGCTGGATTTTTCATATCTGGCTTGTAATCCGAAGAATCCCCTGGTGGGAATAGAGTCGCAGAGTTGAAGATTGGACGTGCAAAATTGCTTTCTCCACGAGCCATTGCAGCCCAACTATTGATGAAAGTGCACAAAGTACATACATCAGCTATTCTGTGAGAGATGCATGTACCAAGCACTATACCGCCACAACTAAATAAGTTAGCTTGAATGGCTAATTGTTCATCTGGCCCAATAATTCGAAAACCATCCAAGTCATATGGGATCAATTGGTCTAGTACCCTGACTTCAGGACATTCAATAATATCCGAAAGCTGGCAATCAACACGGGCTTCCAAATACTTAACCCCTTGGTCGTTACAATTAACTGAGCTCAGCCCTTCCATCCTTCCGGCCAGGGGGTAGAAATGAGTTAAGGCATCGGATAATGATCTCTTGAGCCGGTAAGTCATATCAGACTGTGTTAAATTGCTAGTTTCATTGTAGGAATAATAGATTAACAGAGGGATAAAATAAGGAGGAATGCGCTGATCTAGAAAAGAGAGCTTAAATTTTTTCAGGTGAGAAGGTGTGGGGGAGGATGGTTTGATAAGTTCTCTAGAAAGTATATCAACCTTCATTCTGTCACTGCATCAGCTAGAGTTGAAGGAAATGAGTATGATTTTGTGGGTTATGCACACTATAGTTATTCAATCCCAGTTGGTATATAAGACTAGAGCAAGCTTGGCTTCTTCCCTTGAATTAAGGCCACCCAATATAAAACAATGCTATCAAAAAGATTCAAAACATCTCTTGGACAGTGATATATATAATATTTTGCATAGGAAGTTGAAAAATAATACACAAAATGGTCATATAATATAAGCATATGCTATATATGCCTACAGGCTACAGAGAAAGATGCTTTAATATGTGACTAAAATTTCTTAAAGAATCATGCACCTTAATTATTTCAGCAGATGTTTCTTGGCACCAGTACTACTGGCCAAAAAGTTGAGGTCCAAGTTTATGAGTATTTTTTAATCTTTTTCCCCCTTAGTAGTGGGCATTGGGCAGTGGCGTCTTCAGGGTTTTGAATTTTGATTCCTTCATCCTGGACCCTGGTTGTGGCTGGCTAGATCTAGATTGGATTATTAAGTATATATATATATATATATATATATATATATATATATATTATATATTTCTTCTCTTTATGGACTATTAATTTACAACAAAGAATACTATACAATGCTTGGAACTTCTCTGGAATACTTCAAACCTGATTTTAGGGGGGCAGGTTATAGGGGCCTGAAACGATAATAATGGATCCTGATTAGACTCCTAACACCTCTATTTCATTATTACATTAAATTTTACAATGCTTGATAAGGAAAAATAATATAAATAAATATAATTGGTCTCTGGAATACTTCAAACCTTTGAGATGTTTTTGGCCCAAGGCAGGTTATATGCCACTTTTTTGACTTTCGCCCATAATAATGGGTCCTGTCTATTTACCATGTCTAATCCTGATTATGTTAGTTTTATTATTAAATTATCGAGTCTTGATTACTTAGTTTTAAAATGAATAGGAAAAAAAAAGAGAAATAGACGGAAAGCTTATAGTTTTTATGTCCAATTCCTTTATTATAAAGTCTTTTAACGAATAGACAACAAATTTAACCACTTTTCTTTCCAAACTTTTTTGTCCATAAACTGACGGATTTGGACAGAAAACTAAATATATATAATCATCTTTTATAATTTTTATTATGCCCTCTAGTTTATAAACATAATAAAACTAATTTAAGGGTAACTTAATAACTTGAATGTGAAACTCAATTTTTTTTTCTTTATAAACTCATTAATAATATGAAATAAAACTTATTAGTTTTTATTCTTTTTCTTTTCCATTATAAATTGAAATTTTCATTCCTTTTTTTTCGGTCTCAAACTCAAAAACACATATAATCTACCACGCTGTTTCAAGACTTTATTATTTAATTAATTAAACTTATCCAAAAAAATCTCATAAACCACTCTCAATTTACATAAGATATGACCACTACATAATAATATAAAATTGTCTAAAACATATTAGTTTTTTAATAATATTTTGATAATAAAAGATTGAATACAAAAACATGACTAAATCTATATATACATCTACTTTACTAACTCCTTCCCGATGCGCAACTCCTGATGTCGTTTTGAGTATTTTATTTTTTTAATTCTTTCTCCTTCTGCTACAAAGCCTCTGTTCTCCTACAACTCTCGCCCAAAAACTCATTCACTCTCTATCTATCCGATTAAACTCCTTGTGTGCTCAACATCTCCAATTAATCCCTCTCTTTCCTTCTAGAACCTCCGCACAATATTTGATCCAGCGCAAATTAGCATAAGAGAGTTTATCTTGCGCCATGTTCACCTTCGAAAATTTCCCCTTTCCGTCGATTTGAAGAAAAGGTTTACAAACACTCCGCCATTTGATTCTCTCTCTTCAATCCGGACAAGTATTCTTCGTATCTTTTTTATTAGCTTGTGAAGTTTAATTATCTAAGTATTTTTCCTACTTATGATTCTAAAATTCGAATTTGATTTTCATTTGCACTGTTTGTTTCCAGTAATTATGTACTCTTATTCTTGAAATCGGCTTAAAGTTCCCATTTTTGGAGGTGGGATTTGTTTTGATTGTCAATTGGACTAAGGGTTTGGTTTTGAGAGTGTTATTGTAGTCTTTTTTAAAATTGTGATTCATGATAGTAAATTTATATTCAAATATGTGAAATTGGTTGAATGTGTTTGTTAATTTAGGTGGGATTTGTTTGGATTGTCAATTGGACTAAGGGTTTGGTTTTGAGTGTTATTGTAGTCTCTTTTATTTAAATTGTAATTCATTATAGGAAATTTATATTCAAATATGTGAAATTGGTTGAATGTGTTTGTTAATTTAGGTTCTATTTTATGTGTTGAATTGTTGTTTGATTGTACTTTCTGCAGAAGGAATTTTAAGGGCTAGTTTAGATTTGAAAAGGTTGAGAATTTAGATTGGATGGATGTAGAGGTGGATGTGGGGAATACCCCACGTCCCCACCAGTTGAAATGGAAGCTCAATCGACCCGGGTTCTATCATCCTTAACGTTACAAATTTCAGCTCAACTCTTCCCATCCCGTTAATAGACATGTCACATAGACTAACATGAATGACACGTGGATATATTTTGATGACGAGGCATGAATTTCACACATTTTCCCATATTAAAATCCAAATACAATACTCTCTAGTACCAAACCCGAATCACAAATCATGACCCAGTTGATACATCCATATTCCCTTCCTTTTCCATCTCTAATTTATACTAATTTATACATCAGCCATGTCAACGAAGAACAAAGTTCCACCGCCTTCATCGTCCATGGTCAAAGAATAACTCCTCGTAATCAACCAAAAATTGAAAAAAATAAACCCGAAATTTCACACAAATTTTAGCCAATTAAAAACCTCTCACCCAAAATAATCGCATTCTCTTCAAGATGAGCAAGACGGTGTTGGCCGTGACGGAGATGTATTTGGTTTGGGGATACAATTTTTTAGTTAATGTTCGTAATTTCGCTAACAATGACTTATGGTTAGTGGGGTTGAAGTCCATGATGGTGCACTAGTGTTAATTGTTGATGATAGTGTTGTACAAATGAGATTTCTTTGTTGTACTATTTCAAATGGATCTCTAAGAATAATGAGTTTAGAGAGAAAAAACTGTAGAAAGAGAAAATAGATATGAGTAATACAAGTTTTGGCTCATCTTCTTCTTCTTTTTCTTCATCTAGACTCGAGAATGTTAATGAACCATATTTTGTTGTGAAGTGATCATTTGGAAAAGATTTAAGCTTAGTTTTAGAAATCACTGTCTTTCTATATGCCCACTTTAATGATTATTGTTAAATTGAGAAATCTGGTGTATTTTTGTTTTTAGTTCTTGCAATTGAATACTTTATGATTTATGTTTGAAATAGAACTTGAATTGGTTTTTAGGTAAGTTCAAGATTTCAACATATGTTCAAGAAAAAGACAATTGTTTGGAGAGTGATCAAAGCCCAGTCACTTTTAGAGGCTTGGGATGATTAGTGAGAATCTAATCTTTTCTAACCTTGATTTAGGAACAGAGGATGACGGAATTTTGATTGATAAACCCATTTTGGTTATGATTTTTGTTAATTTTTAATAAATTTTGTGAAGAATTTGATATGGGTACTTCAATTTTGTAATGAATTTGATCTGATATTTGGAATTTGTGATGAGAAGGAAGGAAGAGATATATACAGAGATATGTAAACCCCAATTCGTTTTCCAAATTTGGTAAAGAAGACGGAGAGAGAGAATAGAGGAAGGAGATGAGAGAGAAAGAGACAGAAAAAGAGAAAAACAGATTTTTTTTATTAGATATTATCTTCGCCATGTGTTAACAAAATTTGATTTTTCTTCATGCCTCGTCAGCATAATTAAATGATGTGTCAGTCACGTTAGTGTAGGTGGCATGTCTGTTAACGGGAGGAGAAGAGTTGAGCTGAAATTTATAATATTAAAGATACTTTAAAAATAAAATAAAATTCAGAATATAAGTGGTACTTCGGCGAAGACATCAAGGACATTTTTGGACCTTTGCCCAAAACAAAATTGGTGAATCATATTATTAGTTATAAACGGATCCAAGAAGTTACATGACAGAGTCGCTCTTGACTCTTCTTTCTCACTGTCTCTCTCATCGCTAGGAGAAGTCTCGGATTCATCTTCCGTTAGAAAATTCTTCGTCTTCTTCTCTTTGACACCTCAATCTCCATCTTTTATTATAAGTTCCTTTAACCCTTTTTACCCTTAAACTTTGGTTTGAGCTTAGATTTGCACTGGTGGTGCAATTTTGGGGTTCACACAGCACGATTGTCAAGAGATACTTCAATCAGCTACAAAAACAAGGTTAATTTCTTCGTCTCCAACTATAATTTTAATACCCATCATAACCCTTATAGCTTGGTGCATTTATTTACTGTTTATTTTAGTTGCCTACTAATCGTATGCTAAAATGTCAAAGTGAAATCTTTTTGCCTCAAATTATATTATATAAAGTTGATTGATTTAGTTTTACTTGGAATACCCATTTTGATTTATGAATTATGAAATCAGAAGTCGGTTGGCATATACCTAATCATTTTATACTTTTACTTGGATCACAAAAGTGGAGTTCCAAATGCTTGATGCGCTGCCAACATACATATTCACAATGCATTTTCATTTTTGTAATTGGACTGCCAAAGGATCACCCAATTTCTAAAATTAAGTAATGTATTTTTTAGTTAGATCACAAAGTGAACTTCCAAATAAACTGTTGTGACCTTAGGAAGATAATCCCTTCTCACTTATATATTCCTGTGATCCTTGTGGTCACAAGTTTTAGATGGACGGGAGAGGCACTTGAGAGCCAAGCAATTACTGGGGTAAGGTCTACTAAGTGACTTTAGAAATGATAAATGCCATTTTTAATGGATAATCATGTAATCCAACAAATATGGCTTTGTAAAATAGGAAACACTTTACTTTGATCTATGCAACATGGGGGAAAGATTTTAGAAAAAAATTACTTGTGCTCAGAAAACACAGAACATTGTGTAAATATTTTGTATGGAAGAAAACCTGTGGAACTGAACATTTATAGATGTAATCGGAACTGTTACAAAACTAAGAGATGGAGATTAACAGATATGCAATGTGTTCTCTGTTTTAGTTGAGGTGTTCACTCCATGATGACCATTTGTGATTTAGTTGAAGTGTTCACTCTATGTTGTGTATTTTTAACCATTTTTTCTCCTTCTATTATAACTAAATTCAGTATGAATTTTAGTATATTTTAATATAATAAATGAGTCTGAAGTTGGGATCAAAGGGGTTACTCAAAGAAATTCATATGAAGATGGGCCAAGCAATGTTTTGTATTTTTAACCATTTCCCTCCCTTCTATTATAACTAAATTCAGTATGAATTTTAATATATTTTGTATAGTATGAAACTGCTATGTTTTAGAATAATGAATGGCTAAACTATCTAATGATTCTGGATGTAAATTATTTACTTATAATATAACAGTTTTAAAGTCTTTTTCTTAGAAATACTTATTGTATAAGTCATTTTTTAGTGTTCTATTCAAGTGTTAGTGTTTAAAAGTCACTTATGATGTACTCGATATTTGTTTATAGTCTTTTTTTTGTGTGTGTGGAAGTGTTTTAGAAATTTATTTAGATTATTGGAAGTCTTTCATAAAAGGTTGTTAGTCGAATGTCTTGTTTGTGCAGTTGAAAAAACAATGTGATCAATTCAATAAGAAAATAAATAGTCATCCAAACAACAGATTTTGAATTATAATGTAATACTATATGAATGATGAATCCAATAAATTATCCAAACAATAGATTTGTAATGTTTTGGTATTGGAATCTATGAAATGGAATTCTATATAATTATAATTCTACTTGAATTCCAATATTGTGCATCCAAACAGATGTTTAGTTTATTGTTGTCAAATCTTAAATCAAACATGTCAAATTTATAAATTTATTTTTAAAAATTGATATTGATTTGCATTTTGGAACGGGGAAAGACACATATCAGGCAAACTAAGTAACTAGTAGAGATACTCGAAGAATAGTAGTGAGACAGATTCTAGGGATTTATGCTTCATCCTTCAACCCATTCCTTACAGAAAGAAAAAATTACAAGAGAAATTCATAGGGGTTTGGAGCTTTGTGAGGGTTCTATAAAAGAGAAACAAAGGGGAAGGCTTGAATTAGTGCATGCAAGATATATTTGTAAGTGATTTGTTGTAAAATCTGTTGTTTATGGCCGGTTTTTGTTGAATGTATTCGATGATAAAATAGGTTAAATCTTGAAGTTTTTGACTTTTGTAGATATTTTATTCGTTTATAGAACATTATCCTAAATTTTTTTGAGTTTTACCTGTACTTTTTGACACTTTATGAAATGGGTACTGATAAGATAGTGTTTATGCTAAATCTTGTTCTATTTTATTTTTAAATGTTCTTTTTATTTATTTTATTCCATGGAATGTAAATGAGTTTGATCTAAAACATACTCTTTTTTATTTTTCCCTTGTACATTTTATTTTCTTGAGGGTGTCTTCTTTGGCTGGTGTTTTCAAAGTGAGATTGATGTCTTTTACTCTTTTTTCCCCTATGGTGAAGCAATAACATTACCTCCCTCTTCATTATCATTGCTATCTAAAATAAAAGCAATAACAAAATGATAGAATTCGAATTTGGGCAACTTGATATGTGGACAGTCATGTAGTTGTTCAATTTTGGTTATGTGGAAAAAGAGATTCCATATTCTCCAATGACAACTATGTAATCGACCGGAGATTAATTACTTTACATTTGGTTATCAGTTATGTAGTGCTCTCTTAGTTGTTGCATGTATTGCTTCCTTTGATTCCCTCTAATTGTCGCCATTACATGGCCATCCTGTATAAATTAGTGAATGTTAGTAAACAATATATAACCTATCTTTGTACGAAATTATATCTTAACGTGGTATGCATATAATTTGAGATTTTCATTTTCATCTAATATAGTATAGCCCGACTGCCTATACATTGTTGAATAAGAAATTTATTACAAATATGATGAAGTAATCCATAGAGATCTTATTCACTAAATTTAGTTGCCTAATTCCTCACTTCCGTTATTCAACCTTATGAACGCCAAGATTAATGTGCTTAAACTGACAGAATGGGGGAGCTAGAAGCAGAAAAGCATGCTAAGTATATTCTAGCAGTTGAAAAGGTATGACCAGTTTCTCTGGCCTAATTCCCCACCCACCCCACCTCACCTTTTTCTGAAGCTCAATTTTTCCTCATATATATGTATTTTTTAATGAGGGCATTTTTGTACTTAAACACTCGACTTGTTTCAATACATACCTTTAACTTTGTTTCCAGAGGAAGGATGATTTTGAGTCTGTAGTGATGGAGCATCTGCGAATTAATGGTGCATATTGGGGATTGACCACGCTTGATATTTTAGGCAAGCTTGAAACCATAGATCTAGAAGAGGTTGTATCATGGGTTATGAAGTGTCAACACGAATCTGGTTTGTGATAATACTAATCTATCAGTTGAGCCGATCTTTTTTTTTGCTTTCCAGTATAATGAGTTAGAGCATGTGATGATTTTGTGCATGTACAGGTGGATTTGGTGGTAACATAGGGCATGATCCACATTTACTCTACACCCTCAGCGCTGTGCAAATTTTGGCATTATTTGACAGAATAGATGTACTTGACATTGATAAGGTGTCAAGCTGTATCCTTCAACCAGTTTGAGGCTTTCAAATTGTTTTATTGTGTAGATATTTTTTTGATGGAATAATATTTTTGGCGTGTTACGGAGAGCTCTATAATTTTGTATTAATCTTTTGTTACCAAATTCAGTGAATCACATCCTTAAATAGGTAGTAAGCGAGCCTAGTCGAATTTGGTTTTTCAATCTCGAGCTCGATTAATAGGTAAATGAGTTGAGTCAAGTTTTATTTGGGCCCGATTTGGCGGGACGGGATCTATTCATTTATAGCCTAGCTACTTGCGAGTTCGAGCCGAGTATAACCAAATTGGGTCGAACTCAAACCGGTTTGAGCTTTTTCTGGGTTTACTTATTTAAAGCAAATATAAATAATTTTACTTTCATTTTCGGTAAGTTTAAGTTGTACATGCAATATAGAATAAATATTGTAACTTATATGCATGATATAACCGGTTTTAACGAGTTAGATTTAAATGATTCGATCTCAAGTCAAATAAGGCATAACTTGAGCTCAACTAAATTATTCATGCGGAAGAACAGGCTTACTCGAGCTCGACTCGCTAAGTGGCTCGAGTTGAGTCGAGCCAAGTTCACGAACAACCTAGTTCATGTACAACCCTATCCTTAACCACCATAATTGGCAATTACTACCTCAATACCTCATTTATTGTCAGGTCAATGAAAACATGAAATACACCTTGGTAGATGTTTCTTATTCTCCTAGATCAATATTTCAACTATCAAATCTGAGTTATGATTTTGTATTAAGTAACTTGTTAAACTTGATCTTGAAGCCAGATATTGCTGGCCTACAAAATGAAGATGGATCCTTTTCGGGGGATATATGGGGTGAAGTTGATACAAGGTATTCCTTTTCGTTTTTTTTAATTAATAGCATCTTTTGCTCTCTGTCTCTTTCTCTCTTTCAGTTATTATATTTCCTATGGAAATGTTATAACAATTTTTTAAAAATTATTTTTATAGGTTTTCTTATGTTGCAATTTGTTGTCTCTCATTGTTGCGTTGCTTGGATAAAATAAATGTGGTAAAGGCTGTAAACTACATTGTAAGTTGCAAGAATCTGGATGGTGGATTCGGATGCACGCCTGGTGCAGAATCTCATGCAGGGCAAAGTATGTTGTACACCTGCATGCTATATATCTTTTACTTCCTTAGTATATTACACATCAATCACCCATAATATCTCTATAACGAAGCCTATATCAAAATGATCAGCTTATGTTTTTAATTTAACTTTGTTAATTCTTTATTATTCAAAAATTTGATAGCCATTCTCTTATTATATGAGACTATAACTTGTAGCAGAAGTAGACTTTTTGTGTATGATGCTTAAAAAAAATCAAAAGAAAATACAATATATATATATTCATATATTTCCTAAATGAGATATTAGAATTTTAGAAGTGGAAAGAGGAGGGGACCCTTGCACTTCTCTAGACATGTAGCTAAAAAAAAGACTGATATACATACATATGCATATGTATATATATCAACATAGTTCAATCAAGTAACCGATCGAATATCACGTTTGAAATCGAGTAATTCAAACCATAAAACGAGCGAATCCTTGGCTTCAAACATTCGACTCCTCAAAAGTGACGAACCCTATGTTGAGCTCTGATTCGATCAATTGTTTGAGCAAATACGAGTATTACTCGGTAAAAAACCGAGTCGAACTCGTAATGAGCCCGGATCAAGTCCAAACTGCCCTGGTTCGTTCACAACACTACCCAGGTATTGGGCTATTACCACAACTGATGACACTATTAGAGAAGTGTACATAATACAATGTAGAATCCCCCTTAAATATTGTGATATAAGAAAACCTAATTCACCTAGAAAGTAAAAAACTACCCCCAAAAGGCTCTCCGCTCTAAGAAAAGGTCCCATTGCAACTAGCCATTATAATCGTCTCTGAATTAAATCAGGTCTAGCTTAACAAATATCAAAATTACCATAGGCAGTAGAGTTTACTTTTCTTGTTTGAGCCAAATTTAAAATTTAGGCATACTTACTTTTTTGGTACTTGTATTACATATATTATAGTAAGAAGGTACTTAGAAAAGTACAATTGAAATTTATATATGAATTATTTGGATCTACGCTATAAATCCCTCCCTAGGTTAATGCTATGGAAAAATTGTATGACAGTGAAAGAGTAAGAATTTATCAGATTTAGAACTTTTGAACTTTTGAACTATAATATTCAAGATTTTCGCTTGAGAGGTACCTCTAGTTACCCATGACAGTGTATTTCTTAAGCTCAAGCGGACATTGACTGATTAACATGTTATCATAAAAATGGCAATGAAAAATATGGTTAATGTGGTTCTTTTCTAAATATTATGGTCAATGTGATGAAGAGTTTTGACCATAGTTATCATTTATCAAGGCGACAAGTCGAGGTGAGTCGACAGTCGGGAGCTTAAGCGCTTAGGCGACAAGGTGCCCGACTAGTCGACAAAGTTGTTAACAATGTAAATTTTATAGAATAAAATTATTTATATTTAATATTTATATGAATATGAATATATATATATATATATATATATATATATATATATATTTAATGATTTACCATATTCATAATGCAAGTTGTAGCATATCAACACAACAAAAAGTGAACAAGATTAAATCAAAATGGATAATTTTATTATTTACAAAATACAATTATACAAAGTTTACAAACAAGCAACATCATATCACATTCATAACCACTAAGCATCAAATTCAACTAAAAAAATCAACACATTCCTTTGAACTACATTATTTAATAATTATTTACATTCTAATTTCTTGCTACTGCTAATTTTATTTTAATTTTTATTTTCTTTGAATTGTATTAGTTTATATTTAATTACATTCCAATCAACACATTCATTTGAACTGCATTAGTTTGTTAAACGATCTTTATTTTTTTTTACTTCCTGCTACTGCTAATGTTATTTTTATTTTCTTGAAAGAGCAAATTTATTTGATTTGTCCAAATTCCAAAAGAGTTGGACCTGCAAATTGCAAAATTACAATGAGAATTGGGCTGCTATGAAAAAATAACCATAGTACGCAGCCCACTAAACAACAAATTAAGAGCAGCCCACTAGCCCAACAGACCCATAGACCATAATAGTATGTATCAGAAGTGCAGAATAGAGCAAAGAGCAGATCAGAGAGAAAAAAAAAGAGAGAACGAGTCAGTCTTGGAGAAGAGAAGAAAAGAAGAAGAATATAGGAGTATAGAAGAAGAAGAAGAGTAGAAGAATTGAAGAAGAGAAGAAGAGAAGAAGAGAATGAAAGAAGAAGAGTAAAAGAGAATGAAAGAGGAAGCATACCGGAAGTCGACGCCTTGACAGTCGGTAGGAGAGTCCCCTTTCTTGCTCTTTGATCTTGCGACTCATTTCTCCCAATATACTTTTCTGAAGTCGTGATCGATTAGGTTTAAGATCAGTCGAATCGAACTTTACTCCTTTTTTTCTTTTTCTTTTAACTTCGGGTCGAACCAAACATGCTATGTCCAAGTTGACCGCTTAGTCATATAGTCGTCCAAGTCGCGAGAAAATCGTCCAAGTAATCCGAGTCATTGGTTGAGCGGTCGTCCTTCTCCCCTCCAACCAAGTTGCCCAAACGACTTCCCAAAATGTACCGACTGGATGCTTAGTCGTCACCTAGGCGATGACTTGATAACAATGGTTTTGACAAGTTCATAGAAGAACCTTTTGAGCCAATATCATTAAGCTTGATCTTATCAATTTGTTATGTATCAGTGTTTTATTCAACTTAGGCTCAAAGTGTACTAATCGTTGGGGTCATTATGCTTGCAGTTTTCTGCTGTGTGGGGGCTCTTGCTATAACTGGTTCTCTACATCACATTGACAAGGATCTCCTGGGATGGTGGTTGTGTGAGCGACAAGTTAAATCTGGAGGCCTCAATGGTCGTCCTGAGAAGCTTCCTGATGTTGGTGTTACACTTATTTTCTTTGTCAAGCTGAGGTTCATAGTTTAAACAATAATTGTGATTTCTTAACATTAATGATACAATTGCATCATTTCAGGTCTGCTACTCGTGGTGGGTTTTATCTAGCTTGATCATGATTGACAGAGTTAATTGGATTGACAAGGAAAAGCTTGTTAGGTTTATCTTGGATTGCCAGGTTAATACTATTGAGTTTAATTAGCCATTTTCAGTTTATAATATATCTCAGTAAAGTTCTCGAATAATAGCCATCTTATTTTGCTTATAGGGTTTTATGGTTTCTGCTTAGATTTTTTTTAAAAAAAATTGAAATTGTAGGATAAGGAGAATGGAGGAATTTCAGACATGCCAGATGACGCTGTTGATGTGTTCCATACATATTTTGGTGTTGCTGGTAAAAACAATATTCCTCCTTCCCCCATCCCTCCTCTCTCCTTAAAGTATAACTAATGTGATGATTGTTCTTATTGAATCATGATAAAGTTTCATAAGGACACGGGATGAATATCTATGTTTACTTGTGTTCCTTTCATCATTCTGGGGTTTGGAAGCTAACTTTTTTTGGTGGAGATTTTATAGTTTGAACTTTTCAATGTCAGACTATGGTATAATTCCTCTGGGAAGTTGATAGATAGTGTGTTCTAAAACCTTCATCCTCTATGTTACTCATTTTAATTTGTATCCTTGTATTGAACCAACACTTGACTCAATTTCTGGAGGCATTAGTTTACAATGAGGTTTCCCGTCTGAACTGTGTGCAGGTCTCTCGCTTCTTGAGTATCCGAGATTGAAAGCTATAGATCCAGCTTATGCGTTGCCCGTGGATGTTGTGAATAGGATTTTCTTTGGCAGATAAATCCTGGAGATTACTTACTTGGAACTTGGAAGCAATTTTCTCATACTTTATTATATTACTTCCCTTGTTATCACACTGATCCTAGTTTCAAAATTCTAATAGTGCTGAAATTCTGTGTGTTTGCTTTACGTGATTCGGCATATAGACCCTTTGGTGTTGGGCTGTTGGCTGATTAATGCCGTCTCCGAGTCTCAGGATTTCTCTTCAACCCCTTTCTTCTTATGCTCTACCTGGCTTCAAGTAGAACTATATTAATTTGTATTTTCTCTGACTTACACATATAAATAATAAAGTTTATGGTAAATGATTCATTTTTCTACATACTAATATTAAAGTAGATTTAACTCCTACATTTTTTATATTAAAAAAAAACAACAAAAATACTTCCTATCTACCAAAATTAGTGACCAAAATTCCCTCCATCTTCTAAAATCTAAAGGTTTTCAATTTTATTTTATGACGGTTAATTTACTGTTTTTTTGAAATTAAAATATATAGATAGATATTTTATAATATTTAAAGTTATTATTAATTATAAAAAAATTATTTTTAAATTTTAAATAAATTCATATTAATATAAATATTAAAATTTGGGAATTGAATTCTTAAAATCAAATTAGAACACTTAATTGAAGACGATGGAGTTATAAGGTGCAAACTTCTACATGCTATTTAGCAAGTCCTCATTCAAGCGTATATTTGTCTTGTCCTAGCTTATTTTTTAATTTAAGCATCTTTTTTAAAAAACAATTTATATTAAATAAATTGATATGTTTGACAAATAAGTTGTGGATGTATACTTAAATTTCTGAATAAATTATAAATTCAAAAAAGACCACTTAAATACTAATTGTTTTTTTTATTTGCATATTCAAATTATTCTAAAATCTATTTAAAACAATTTGAATAAAATTTATAATTACTAAAAGACATCCCGCATTCTCATTACATTTTCACCGAGTTCTCTTTTTTCAGACGGTCTATTCCGCCCTTGGCACAGTCCACTACCAAAATCAAACACCATCGATCGCGTGAAAAACCCCCATCAGATTTTCGAAGTGAACAAAGATAAAGAGGACATTTCCGATGGCTCGACAAGCCACGAGATTCATCGCCAATTTGTCTTCAAAGCTCTCTTCTCCCTCTCAATCGTTGTCGCAATCTCGATGTTTCGGCACGCCTCCGCCGCCTCCGGCTGTGTTCGTTGACAAAAACACCCGCGTCATTTGTCAGGGCATTACTGGCAAAAATGGGACCTTCCACACCGAACAAGCCATCGAATACGGCACTAAGATGGTAAAAAAGTTTTATTATTATATGTCTGTTATATTCCTGTTGGCGATATGTTTGTGCGTGTATCTGTTATTTTTAGCTTGATTTTATTGTTGGTTTCCGGTTATTTGCAGATCTGTGAAATGGGTTTAGCTGCTCTAATTGAACTCATACATGATTGCTAGTTTTTTTTTCTTTTTTAAATGTTAAATGTTTGATTGTAGTTTGATCTGAAAGTGGGATTGGGGGTTTCCTTTTGTAATTAGAGTTAAATCAAGAGTGGAAGACAATTCATAGTCTAATATTTTAAGAGGGAGTTGGAATGAAAATAATGACTTAAATTAAAAGAATATAAAAATAAAATACTCAAAAGGCACAAATATCACAATTTAATTCTTTTTGTAGATTTTGGGAGAGTTTGTATTAGGCAAATAGTTGGTTTCATAGAATGTCTTATAGTGTATACTTGATGATCTTAATGGCTGGCTATGGAGAGTTTCTTATTGGGCCTCTTTGTGAGCATTAAAGTACATAGGTGGAATCCTTGATTTTGCACTTTTTTTGGGTGAATGAATACTTAATTACTTGTCAAAAAAAAAAAGTTAATCTGTATTTTTTCAAGACTGTTACCTCTTTTGTGGAGTATGTGTCCTAGACACTCACAAGCTGCCTAAAATACCAAAAATAATGTAGTTTTGAGAATTTCATTAATAAGAATTTTGTCAAATCTTAGAATTTTCATTAATACGTGTTTTGATATTTCACCATTTATATTTACGTTCTTTTGGGAGCAGGACACACAAGCTTGTGTCTCTTACATACTTACATACTCCTTTTTCCCACATGCGCGCGCACACACATATATGTACTTACACTAATATTCTTCATGTTTGTTTGTTGAATTAAGAAATAATTTACCCGCCTTGAATTAAATAAAAGGGTTACCTTAACTAAGGCTTCTTTTTCTTTGTTTTGTATTTGTTTAAATAGGTTGGTGGAGTTACTCCTAAGAAGGGTGGAACAGAGCACTTGGGGCTTCCTGTTTTCAACTCAGTTGCAGAAGCGAAAGCTGAAACTAAGGCTAATGCATCTGTTATATATGTTCCTCCACCTTTTGCTGCTGCAGCTATTATGGAGGGACTGGAGGCTGAATTAGATTTGGTTGTGTGCATCACAGAAGGAATTCCTCAGCATGATATGGTAGTGTACAGTTTTGTTTATTATTAATACCTTGAGAAGAAATATAAGCAAAAATAGAAATGAAGATAAACAACCTTGCTTGTGTGGAACTGCAAACTGATTCTATTGTGAGGTTTGATAACAATCCACTAGACACCCAGCTATGCACTGCTTGTATATTAGTCATCCCAACAATAAGTTTAGGCACTGATAGAGATAAATAGTTATATTCTCTATGATAAGGAGTGAATTTCACTGACATGTTTTCTGTATTGCATTATGTGAGCACTTCCTGTGATCATGTAGCCATGTTCTTGTGGAATTCATTTCATTATATTTGGCTTCAATAGCCAGAAAATGCTGTCTCGGCAAGGCATCTTCAATAACAGCACTATTTTCCGCTTTATTAGTGTTCTCTTGTGATCTTTTACATCATAAGGATAGTGGCTATTGAAAATAATGAAATTTGGTTGTACTAGTAACCCCCCAAAAAAAAAAAAAAAAAAAAAAATAAAAGTCCCTTATACCTCGCATCATTCTCAATTTAGTACTAAACTACTAATAGAGCTGTATGGTCTTTTGACTTGAGATGCCTTCGACTTTGATAAACAATGATCGTTTTGAAACCAAAATAAAACTCAAAGTAATCTTTGTGCAACAGAGGTAGTACTAGATAACTCTGATCTTTGTTGGGCTGGGAATTGGTTATTGTGTGGAGTTTGCATTTAATACGAACCAATATCTGACGGGACAAACAAATATATGGGCACTTTTAAACTTAAATCCACATCTATTATTATATCACAAAATTAATTCTTTAGGATATCAAGTGTGCTTGTAATGTACTTTCAAGCTTTACTATAGAACCAATAGCTTTAATTTATCTTGTCATTTTTATACCTTGCCTTATAGATCTTTGGTTTCCTTTATTGGGATAATAGAATTCATACCTACATTTTCAGGTTCGAGTGAAGGCTGCTTTTTTACAGCAATCAAAAACCCGGTTGATCGGTCCAAACTGCCCTGGTATCATCAAGCCTGGAGAATGCAAAATTGGAATTATGCCCGGATACATTCACAAACCAGGGAGGATAGGAATTGTTTCTCGATCTGGCACATTGACTTATGAAGCGGTGAGATCTATTTATCTAAGGGTTCATATAGTGTATGCTAATGTGATGATTATAAATGTTGTCTTCTGTGCTTTATATTTTGGAGCCCGTCAGATTTATGGTACCAGCTAGAAAATCCTATTGTCTAAATAAAAATACCTCCGCTTACTTCTGGCTGTTTGTCTGTTTCGTCTTCTCATTTTATAATTAGAAAATATTATTAGCAATCGCCTTTTTAAAGCTTTTTTCATCACAAGCACCTCAAACTCTTCTCGCTATGGGTTATAGAAGGGTTAAAGAAGAGATGCGAGAGAGAGAGAGATAAAATATCTGGGAAAAATTACAATTAGGTACCTCATAGTTTTTAAAAAATTTAATTTAGTCCCTCAGTTTTTTGAAAGTTCAAAATAGCCCTGAAAAATTACATATCAGTCCCTTTTTTTTTTTCTATTTCAGATTTCTTTATATTTTTTTGCACTTCATCCCTAGAGCAAAAAAACTTGGTGATATAATTTGAAACATTATTGTTAAAAATTATAACATACAGCTCCCCAGGTTCAAATTCATCTATATTCACAGCTATTTTTGATTTCACGTGTCCGTTTAGATTGGTACCCGCACTCGACACCCTGATCACAGCTACTCAGCTAATTCATGTATTGCTGGTTGAATTGAGTTATAGCTGTAATGATATCTTATTGGTGTTCTCATTTGCTTTTGGGGGTAAATTACGCATTAATATCTTTATGAATTGACATTCTTGTATATGACGCGCCCCAAACTGGGTTGATTTCATCTACATTATTCTAATAATGGTTGCACTTGTAACATTCCCCTCTAACCATGATTTTTCTAATTAGGTCTATGTAATATTTCTGATAGGTTTTCCAAACGACCACAGTTGGCCTAGGGCAATCAACCTGTGTAGGTATTGGTGGGGATCCTTTCAATGGGACAAATTTTGTTGATTGCATGAAGAAGTTCATTGCTGATCCACAGACGGAAGGTGAATTAATTTAAATGGTGAATTAATGATATATATATATATATATATATATATATATATATATATATATTCCTCTGTAGTTACACTCTTGACATATTCTCCAGCCTATAATAATAATATAAGAATCTAGCCCTCAGTTTACACGGTTATGGAACAGGTGTCAGATTGATATAAATTATAAGAGCTCAACATAGTTAATCTAATAACAAGGCGCACACATATAGGTGTGGTTCCTTCTATACTCTTTGCTAAACATGCTTGCCATTTGTATTACAGGTATTGTTCTTATTGGTGAGATAGGTGGTACAGCAGAAGAGGATGCCGCAGCCCTCATAAAGGTGAGGAATAATGCAATTAAGCTTTTATTTTTGATATTTACAATGCATTTCTCTTTTTCACGGACAATTAGAAGATGAAAATTACCTTGTTAAAGTTCTAAAGATATACTCCCTCCATTCTATTTTATTTGATCATTGACTTTTTAAAATCAACTTAACAGATTCTTAAATTCAAAATTGACATAGACCCTTTTAATTTAATCAATACACTGATGAATATCGTAAACTATCTAAAAAGTATTACGCATTGTAAGTTTTATTGTTTCATAATTTGTAATGAGTCATTTCAATTTTGAGTTTGAAAATGTCTCATTAATGAGTCATTTCAATTTTGAGTTTGAAAATGCTTTGACTTTCAAAAGTTAATAATGGTCATATAATTTGGAATGTAGGTAGTATATAATTTCCTGGTTGATGTACTAGTCTATAATACGAAAAAACGGATTAACTTCTCTTTCTGGGTGGGTGGGTGGGGTGGGGTGGGGTGGGGGGGGGGAATAATACGAGATAAAGCCCACAAGATAGGCAACCAACACACCCTTTTGCAAGATTGGAGGGTCCAATCTCGCTGGTGGCAAAATGTGTTTCTTTGCCCCTTCCCCTATGTAATGTGCAAATCATAATCACTTAATGAAAAAGTACCAATTATAATGCTCTTAGGTATGTTGGTATGAGTTATTTTTATTGAAGATGTGAAGGATTTGTTTGTGCTTTCTTTAACGAAGTTCTTCCACCTAATTACTATGTCACTAACCAAAAAATAAAATCTAGTTCGGATGGTTAACTTGGACAGGGGGAAAGGGTACTGCATGGTTGATATGTAGGCTGAGCTTGGCATACCCTCAACTTTTTAGTTTTTACTAAAGATTTTACTAGCTTAGGGTCGGTTGGTTCCATGTGGAAGACTATGGAGTCTACCAGCAGCTATTTGCTCTAAGTTCAGTCAGACTATGGGTTCTACCCGTAATTGAGTCAAACCCCAGTTAGAAGTGCTAAACAAAACCTTTAATTCTAGCTATCTCTGTTTTGTTCTCCGATCATTGGTTTAAATCAATGCATTTATGTGGCCAATTATCTAAAGAATAAAGTAATAGTTTTCTGGTAATTAACAGTTAGTTTGGTCAAGCTGACAATACCAACATGGCTTGTAGATTGGTGCATATATTTAGATCGAGCACGGATAGACAACTCATTTTGCCCATCTTCTTATATCTAATGAAGAAACAAATCCTTGGCAATTATTCCCAGAAAAGATTCTTGAACATGTTACACATTTAATCTTGAAATTAATCTGTCATTAATTATATCTTGCAAGTGGATTATCTTTGGCCTCTATTAGGTATCTAATTAAACAAATGAAACAGGAAAGTGGAACTGAAAAGCCTATTGTTGCTTTCATTGCTGGACTCACTGCTCCACCTGGGCGGCGAATGGGTCATGCTGGAGGTATTGTGTTGGTATCTCTTTCTGTAAATTTTACAGCTCTTGTCTATCCCACCCCCCCAAAAAAAAAAAAAAAAAAAAAAAAAAACAAAGAAGCATGTATATTGTTCTTGGATGTTTTATACTCCCTCTGTTGCATTTTGAATGTCATGGTTCAAGCCCATGTTTGTGGCATGGAGTTAAAAATGTGCCGTTGACACAAATATAATATTTTCATGTTTCTTTGTTTCTTTGTTTTTTGTTTAGAATTTTTTCTATAGATGCTGAAGAATATATAATAAAGTTTCATTTCTAGATATATAGTTTGAATGTTTTAAAATCTCTGCCACACAAACATGATTCTAAACTATGCCATATTAAGTGGAATGGACGGAGTATATATTAAGAACTTTAGGGGCAAGGCACTTGGGCTAATCTAGTATCAGTTATGTATGTCTTCAAATGTGTTCTAGTTAATATTGTGATTTTTATGTTTGCTTTTTCTCTAAATTTGCATATTAATTTGAATTATTCTTCACCGTATCTCTTTTCTGCTCTATTACCTTCTCTCCTCTGAAGTTCTATTCATATCCAATTGTTTAGTCACAATTTGAATTCCAATTTCATAACTTTTAAAGCTAATTCCAGTGTCATTGTATACTATGCAGCCATAGTGTCAGGGGGAAAGGGTACCGCACAAGACAAAATCAAGACCCTTAGGGAAGCTGGGGTGACAGTGGTCGAGTCTCCAGCAAAGATTGGAACTGCTATGCTTGATGTCTTCAGAGAGAGGGGTCTTGTGTGAATTGGCTGACATAAACCTGATCTCGTACATCTCTTTTTTGTGCAGGCATGAGAATTAAGCAATGTGTCGGGGGCAGGAAACACGACACGTTTTTAGAATATAATATAACAAATATAAATACTGAGGCAGTTGAATTAACTATGTTCCTGATGCTACCTTGAAAGGTTTAGATTCCATTTATAATACCGGTTTTAAGCACAAGGCTTGGGTTTTTAAGCTCAACATTATTTTAGACCCATTGGATTTTCTCCTCTACTTTATTTTATATCTTCTAGTTGAACCAAGTATACATGGATTGAAAATCAGCACATGAATAAAAAAAAAAATTTGGCAAACAGTAAAACTGCCTCTTAAGGTTTCACACTCATTTTTTAGCAAACTGGCCTTTGTTTTCCTCGCAGCAAGCAAATTAGAAAAATTATTACCGATCATCATGTATGTATACACGTTACAGCTGCTTTTTTTTATGTCATCTTGTCCACCTTCTAACACATTTTAGGCCCAAAATTGCAAAGCCCATAATAAAATTGCTCAATGGCTTCTTCAAAAGTGATGGTTTTTTGAAACTTGGGCTTATTGAAATGAAAGCATCCTTAGGGTTCCGGCAAATGTAAACAATTTTACATTAAATGGATATCATGATTCTGATAATGAGGTTATTGGCATGTCTTGGGGAATCGGCTGGTTTTGATCTTATACAGTGCCAGAAAGATTTGATTGGGCTGGGCTTTGAATTTTTCTTGGACTAACGTTATTCTCTCAGTGAACCTTGGATAATGGATAGTACCAAAAGCCTTGATACTGGTAAAGCTCACAGGCCTTTTGAGAGGTCACTAATACTCCGGTAATGGCTTTTGGAATTTCTGGAGATGTTTTTCAACTGTGTCTTCTCCTTAATTTGACAAGGGTTAAAATTACTATGAGAGAAATCCATGGAGGAGTCAAGATAAATTGATTGCAAAGACTGAGGAGGAGGATATGTCTAAATTTATAGCAAAATATGCAGTTAGAGAAATTACGCTTTCACCACATAAAAGTAAGGTCTTTCAATTTAGAATGATAATCGTTAAGAGTAATACTATGTGTACAAATATTGGGTATCAATAAAAATATCTAATAGTAAATCTCGCTTTTTTATTTTTTCTTGTCATGTCATGTCAATAAAATCACATATCATACCGTTGAAGTCACAGTTAATATTTCATTCAAAAAATGAATGCTAGAATTTTGTCACATTCTTTATTTCATGTCCCATTTATAATCTTATTATCATATATTGGTGTCATATAATCCTTATTACATAATTAAAAATTATGTGACAAAAAATACAACATATTTAAATTCCTTAAGTTGAGTTGGTTATAAAAATATCAATCAACGTGTTATTGAAATTATAACCCAAAAAATCGGATATGATCAACTTGATTATTAAATTTATCACGTTTTTATTACAAAATTGATGAATTTACTTAAAATCGTCGATAGTCGATATATGATTTATATAACAACTTTTGTTGTGAAAATAATATTTTTAATTCTTTCTGCTAAAGGATTTTTATTTATTTTATCTCTTAATCAATATGTCAAATTGAAAATTTTAAAATTAATGTGAAGTTATTAGTTTTTAATTAATGTAATATTTAATATTGTAATCAGTACAAAATTATTATTGTCAAAAATTGGAATAAATTTACATCATAATATATTTGTTTGATAAACTAGGAAAACTCCATTGATATAAAAATAAAATTGAGGATTGAATGGACCTTTCCCAAGCTTTCGGAATTTGGGGACAAGTACACAAAAATATCTTCCCACCTACAAGTTCCTAAATTGATGTATCAATGAAGCTACAAGAAATTCAACAGAATACTGCTGCCCACAACAAATATCTTTTTTACTCCCAAGAATAGATAACCAAGTTAAGTACAAGGCTCTCCTCCATCCATCTCATCTCATCTTCTACCTAACTACCAGCAAGTAATTAAAGAGGATGATGAGTTCTGCAAGACTACCTTTATGCAGTCCAACTCCTTGGATCAGAACCACCATAAATCCAAACCCAAAACCTTTCAGTTTTTACACTTCAACTACCCGGAATAGGAAATCCTACGATTATAATTCTCCAATATGCAAAGCAGCTTCTTCTAATTCTAGTTCACATTCATCATCAATTGCAGATTTTGATCTGTATGATCTTCTAGGAATTGATAGCTCTTCTGATCAAGCAAATATAAAACAAGCCTACCGGACACTTCAGAAGCGGTGCCACCCTGATATAGCCGGTCCTGCCGGCCACGACATGGCCATCGTACTTAATGAAGCTTATGCCCTCCTCTCTGATCCTAATTCACGTTTCCTATATGATAAGGTCAGTAGTAAACTAGACTTTTTATGTTCATTGCTACAAGTACACAAGTACTGGTACTAGACTCTTTATTATGTGTGTTGTTTTAACAAATTAATTACAATTCAGGACTTGTTCAATTATCTTTACGAAACTAAATATTTATTGCCTTTTAGGCTTAGACGTCAAGACAGTTTAACCATAACCATCCCCATTCCCTCGTCGATACCAAGTACAAATAGACTCAGGAAATCCGGTGGTGTTGCTGTTGAGTTAGCCTAACTCTTCCTTTATGCTAAGATTTACTTAATTTCCCTACACAAATTATATGAACCAAACACAGAATTGATTTATACTAGTAGTCTTTATAAGGCAAAATTCCAACTTTTGAAAAATAATGAAAGAGAAGACGGCTAATATATTAAGGGATTAAGCTTTCGGGTCGAGAAGAATTTCAGGTGTGTGGCCAAGTCCCTCATGGCTCAATAATAAAAAAAACTAATCGTAAGACTTTCGGTCCATGAGGTTTTGGGATCCATTCTTAGTCAAAGGAATGTTAAATTTCAGTCGAATACAAAAAAAGAAGAAAAGAATTACAGGTGTGTGTTAGGCCTACTCGTATGCCCCCGGTCAAAGGTGAGCTCACCGTTCTCCCCTGATATTAACTTTCTTGTCACCTTGTTTACTTTTTCATTTTTTCCCTTAAAATTTGGGTGTATTTGACAGTGGCAGTAAATCATGCAGGAGCAGGCAAAGATTGAAGGACTAAAAGGCTACACAGGAAAACCTTTATATTCAGCATGGTTTGGATCAGAGAGTGAAGAAAGAGCAGTTTTTGTTGATGAAGTCAAGTGTGTTGGCTGCTTAAAATGTGCCTTATTTGCCGAAAAGACCTTTGCTATTGAATCTGTTTATGGAAGAGCCAGAGTTGTTGCACAATGGGCTGATACCGAAGACAAAATCCAAGAGGCTATTGATGCATGCCCTGTTGATTGCATATCGTAAGGATCTTAAATTTCAGAGCATTTAGGCTGCATTTCAAGCCCCTAAAATATTTAGCAAAATAAATCAAGAAAATGATTGTGTATTAAATTGTTCATCATAATTTAAACCATTTGGGAATTTGATTGAATGAATCAAATGTAGTGTAGTGGAGAGATCAAACCTGGCAGCCCTGGAATTCCTAATGTCCAAGCAGCCACGCGGCAAAGTTAGAATTGGCGCAGGCAATACTGCTGGTATACGCGTTTCCAATATCTTTGATGATGTGGAAAAATTCCGGGATAGATTTCAAGAAGGTATGGATAAAACTTCTGCAAAAAATTCCAAGGTAAGCACTGCATGCAGATTGCTTTAAAGTTTCAGTCAAAAATTATTAGCCATATTCTTGATGGCCTGACTATTTTTGCAATTTATCATGGTGTCAACACAAAAAAAAATTGTGAACTTTAGGAATCAGACCTCCAAAGGAAATCAAGAATGTCAGCCATTCAAACAATAAGAGCAATCTCAAATTGGTTATATTGGCAACCACCAATTGCAAGAGGATCTAGATCGCAATCTGGCCAACACATGAAGTTACTACCCCAGAAATCCTCCAAACCAGACCTAAACAAGCTCAGAGATGTGGCCGCTGCAAGAAAACAAGCACGAGAAACAGCAAAACCTACTCATAAAGTCGCTTCAAATCACATAGTCCACGACGAGTATTGGGTTCCAACTCTTGTCCTTCCAGAGGCAATCACAAACAATACTCGTGCCACGGTGGCCTCTGAGTTCACCCCTAAAAGGGAACCAAAGGTAGGAAAAAATGAAAGTTTTGTTGTCCGGAAGAAGAGGCAGAGCAGCCCGTTTGCATCAAATATTCCAATTGGGATAGCTATAGTAGCAGCAGTAATTGCTCAGCAGGCACAACTGGGAGGAGGGGGGCTGGAAGAACATATATATGGCTCTTTGGCATTGGATTTTGTGAATAGCTCATGGTTGCCAGTCATTCTAACAGGTACCACATGGTATTTCATTGGTTTGTATGTAGTGCAAGTAGTAGAGGCTGTTCAAAGTAAAATAGGAAAGGATGAGAAGTAAAGAATTAATCCATTTAAAGTGCATTGGTTATATACAGGTATAGAACAACATTTGTAAACACAAGTTCTCATAATCTATACAAATAGTTACAGCATCCAGAATTTGGATGGATTGTTTGAAGAATCTACTTCTGATATCTTAATTCACAAAAACATTAAATCAATTTGATTACAAATTAGAGTCCGAAACTAGAGGAAGTAGCCAACTTAAAGCAATTTGGATTTAGGCTTTGCTCTTGGACACTAGCTAGATGTTTAGAATCAAACATATAGGCTTAATTGCAAATGGAGGAGTAGCAAATGAATATTTGTAATTCATCTTGCAAATATATACTGAGACATCATTCAGTACCCCCAAAGTCTAAGATTATTATTATTATTATTGAATATGTAATCATTCTACAGTTACCTCAGTATTTTCAGATTATTAATTATTTATGATTGAACTCCAAACAAAGAAATACATACACTAGACACTTCCAAGGAAAAAGAATAATCTGTAAATGTCTTAATATCATTTTGTATTTCTTTTTCATAATCATTATGATTTATGAAAGACATACACTTAATTCTAATCACAACGGTTATACTTTCTCAAAACAAAATCACAATAGTTATTTAAAACGATAATGATTATTATTTTAATTAAACATAAAACTTGTTTGACTTTTATAAATAATTAATGAGTCTTTCTCTGGCGACATTGAAGTGGCGATATTTTTTTTTTTTTTTTTTTTTTTTTTAGTCATCTAAAAAATGTATCTTATTTATTTCAATTGAAATTTTTGTAAAAATAGTGTTTTAAGTGTAATTTGGATACATCTGAAAAGCGAAGTCAGATACCGCATTTAACAGATATATTCAAATTACACTTAAAAATACTATTTTTATAAAAATTTCAATTAAATAAATAGTATATATTTTTTCAAAATCTTCAAAAAAAAACAAAAAAAAAAATAAATAAAAAATATCACTAAAAATGTTACTAAAAAATGTCCTCCTAAACTTATTGATAATTAATTGTAATTACAAAATTATCAACTTTATTTATTGAAAAAATAAAATCATCCCCTAAATTTATCTGCCCGCCGCCCATAAGCCCATCTCTGTCTAGTATCTATCCAAAATATCCATAGGAAGTAGTCCTCTAGAAGAAAAACTCCTCCGGACCTTTTCTGTGTCTTCGTACACTTTCATTTCACAATCATGACAGCAAATTATTCTTCTTCCTACGAAAAATTCGAAATCAGAAAGAGAGATCCAGACCCCAAAACCTCAGTTCTCCTTGTGATCGATATGCAAAACCACTTCTCCTCCATCGCCGACACCATCCTCCCGTCCATCAAGACCACCATCGACCTCTGCCGTCGCGCCTCCGTCCCCGTCATCTTCACGCGCCACTCCCACAAGTCCCCCGCCGACTACGGCATGCTGGGTGAGTGGTGGAACAACGATCTCATCATAGACGGGACCCCCGAAGTGAATCTGATGCCGGAGATTGGACGGAGGCCCGGCGAGGAGGTGGTGGAGAAGAACACGTACGGTGCGTTTCGGGGCACGCGGCTAGAGGAGCGACTGAGAGAGATGGGGGTTGATAGGCTTCCACAGCGGCTTTGCGTGAGGTGGTCGTCGCCCGATCGTTCTTTAAGCGGTTGTTGGGTGAATTCTTTGCAATAGCATGCCCCTCGCCTATATGTAGAAGCGGTAATTTTGAGTACAATTCTTCGCGTTCTAATTACTGCGTTGAATGGACACCAACGACACCTTGACCCTCGCTTATATTGAAGCGGTAATCTCGGTCTGAATCGACGATTGATCACGGTGAAGACGCCACACACAACTATATGAATTGTTGTATGATAAAACAAATTGAATCTCGAAAAATAACAAGAATTACTTAGAATTCTTCAAAAGAACCAAAGTAGAATAAACTCACAAGTATATTGAATAATAATAATGATAATGTATTTGATTACGTTAACTTGGCATTTCTATTTATCTTCTACTCAAAACAATTCAAATCCTAATAACAATAGGAATAAATTATTCTAATCCTAATAGGAATTACAAACCATAACCCTAATTTCTAAGTAGAAATCAATTTGGAAAAGAAATTCTATTTCTATAAAACAATAGAAACCTTATTTAGAATGTAAATCTAAACCTGGAAAGAAATCCTAATTATAATAGAATTTGATAAGTATCTCGAAAATAAATCCCAAAAATTAGGCTAATAGAATATGCCTAATATTTTGAAAACAAAATCTTTTTCCTAAAATCCCAAAATCCTTGCCACGTTAGGATCTTTTCTTGCGTGAAACTTTGCTTTTTCTTTGCGTGTAATCTAATTATGTAAAGTTATAAAGACCCATATAATACTAATACGTGAATAACTTTAACTTATCGAGATTGTATCATTCCTCCTCTTGAAAAGGATTTGTCTTCAAATCGGCCCATTGTCTTCTCAAAATGATTCAACCACAAAATTGTTCCTACATAAAAACAAACTAAGTTAGTAGCATCAAACCAATCATAATGCCAAAACTCAACTCATGAAATGACATATATAAGCAACAAAAACTCCAACTCCCGTTAAGAACATAACAATGCCCGACTTCTCTCCCAGAATTGACAATTTGTAGACCAAGTTAATCCCGAACACTAATTATATATATAAACTAATCTACTATCTACTAAAATAATCATGAATGCAAAGTAAGAAAGAATATGAAAAGTCTTATATCCTCCCGGATCAAAAATCGTCACCTGACAAAACTCTTTATGTGGTAGATTCTCCCAATGACGAATTTACGGATCAAAATTCAATATAATGATCTCAATCTTCCTTCGAGAAACACATTCGATCGATGCACTGGATCAAATATCAATACTTAAAATTTGTCATATTTCTCATGAAACTCTCTTTAATTCTGGATTAAACACAAAACAGAACAAATCAATAAGTTCCTTTTGTCTAATCACAAAGAAATTAAATAAACCAAAATCATATGCATAGTCTACTAAAACAATATTCAAAACACTTCCCCACATAGTAGATGTCTTATGCATTGAATGGGATGAACTGTAGGGATCCATGCTTCCCTCGATGAATATGATCCTATCACGAATCTGCAAAACACAACCAACCTGTGACGCCCCCAAAATAGGTCCATTCCATCCAACCCATTCTGAGTCGCCAAATACATGAGTACAAAAAATAACTACAACTTTATTATTACAAAATATAAACGTGTGAGTTTAAATACGAGATATTGCCATCTGTGCATGATATCCACACGCAAATAAATCCCCATCATAATTATTGATACATTATTTTACAAAATGGTGAGGACTACTAAACAACTCTCTCTGTAACCTTCATTCCATACCCAGTTAAGTCTTCGCTACATTCTCGCCTCACGAGAAGAAAAATGGAACAACAAGGAAAAGGGTGAGCTCAACTAGCCCAAAAGAATATTATGACTAAGATAATATCTGACAAATTATCGTTAGTCTTGACGAGGAAAAAATCTAATAGAATCTGATAGACAACAAATTTTAAATCAATATTCGCAGTGAAAATAATAATTCATTAGAAGAGTTAAGTAGAGAATGTAAACTACTATCTTCTATATATGAATTTAAAAGTTCATCGTCGATATTTTATCCTTTATAACATCAATCAATATATATCTGAAATCAAATATTCATCTTTTTACTACGGGCCAAAGATATTCATCGATTAATCGTGCTCATCTAAACACTGCTCATCTTTGCACTTCTGGGCCAAAGATATTCTTCAAAATCATTCATCTTTTGACTACTGGCCAAAGATATTCAATAATATCATCATTTAAGACCGAGGATGATGAAAATATTTTTAAAAAACGAATCCAAAGGAAACAAAATGATGAGGATTAAGGATTAAGGATTACGTCACTTTTGTTTTATCCGTGTCCAAAATACCTCAAAAATAATCATAGTGGTGTAAAATTCAAGAATGATCAAAACATGGATCTGATCAAAGCTAGTATCCACAATAGATATTTTAGACGAAAAGAAATTTTTTTATTTTTGATGAATTATCTCCGTATTCGTGAATAATTCGATATCGTGAATAGTCTAGTATCGTGAATAAGAACTCAAACACCAAAAGTTTCAAATTTGATAAAAACTTGAGATCAATATTTCAACATAATGATTGTGGCGCCCCAAAATAGGTATACATCACTCATTACGAGTTGTCAATACATGATACGAAAACAACTACAACTTTATTATTACAACGATAAAGCGTGAGTTTGAATACAAATATTATCTTCTGAGCGATATCTATACTCAAATAAATCCTCATCACATTTATTGATACATTATTTTACAAAATGGTGAGGACTACTAAACAATCCTTTCTAAAACCTTCATTCCATACCCCGACTCGTCTTCATTATATTTCTATTCTCACGAGAAAATGGAACAAAAAGGAAAAGGGTGAGCTCAACTAGCTCGATAAAGAATATTATGACTAAGATAATATCTGACAAATTATCGTTAGTCTTGACGAGGAAAAATATAATAGAATACTGATAGACAACAAATTTTAAATCAATATTCGCAATGAAATAATAATTCATTAGAAGAGTTAAGTAGAGAATGCAAACTACTATCTTCTTATGTATGAATTTAAAAGTTCATCGCTCATCTTTTATCCCCAGAACATCAATCAATATACATCCGGAATCAAATATTCATCTTTGCTGCTATTGGCGAAGATATTCATCACGATTAGTCGTATTCATTTAAACACTGTTCATCTTTGCACTACGGGCCAAAGATATTCTTCAGAAATCATTCATCTTTGCACTCACTGGTAGAAAGATATTCTTAAGAAATCATTCATCTTTTTACTTTCTGAGGCCAAAGATATTCCATAATATCATCATTTAAGGCCGAGGATGATGAAAAATATTTTTTAAAGAAACGAATCCAAAGAAACAAAATGACAAGGATTAAGGATTAAGGATTCGTACTTGGTTTTATCCACGCCCAAAAATACCTCAAAAATAATCATAGTGGTGTAAAATTCAAGAATGATCAAAACATGGATCTGATCGAGTTAGTATCCGGAATAGATATTTTAGACGAAAAGAAGAAATTTTATTTTTGGTGAATAAGATCTGAGTATCGTGAATAGTCTCAGATCACGTGAATAGTCTCGATATCGTGAATAAGTAACTCAGACACCAAAAGATAGAAATTCCACAAAAACATCTTCACGCTTACGAATTAATGAATAGTACTTCGTGAATAGTAACTCATGAATAGTAACTCGTGAATAAGAACTCATGAATAAGAACCTATGAATAGTAACCCATACATGAAAAAGTTCCAAATTTGATAAAAACTTGGATCAACATTTCAAAGATAATGATATTGAAGAAATAATATCATTACGAAAAAAATAATATCCACTTACCTCGAAGATCAAGATTACAGCTAGAATATCGAATTATAGTCTTTGAAGGGAACTTGCAAGTCTAGCAATACTCAAAGTATACTCAAAATACTCACAAGAATACGCTCGATAATATAGAGAGAAAACTTCGAGTTCTGGTGTGATTTTTCAATTCTAACCTAAGCACCTATTTATAGGAAAATCTTTAGAACACAAAAAGCGAAAATTTAATAAAATAATAATATTTCTTAAAAATATTCAAGCCTACCTTAGAAATCTGATTTCAGATTATTTATAACACGTGTGAGCCACTCAATTACAACAAAAAACGTTTTTCTTACAAAAAATATTTTAAACTCCCAAAATCAATTATTTGAGACTTGAACTTCAATAATTCATAATAAATAGCCTTTCATCGAAAATTCGAATCTCGCGAGTTTTTATAGGAATTTCAATTCTCTACAACTTTACAAAAGAAAATTTTTCCAAATTCCAAATAGAAATTAACCAAAATCCACAACCAAGCGATTTTCTGCTATAATCAAATTTGGTCGAATAATTGGGGTCCACCGACATGTTTAACATGTTTTAAACATTTATTGCAACAAAATACTCTTCCTCCTCGTATATACTCATATATCCCACATTCGTTGTAAAATATCACAGCTAATATATTATTAAAATAATATATTTAAATGAATTATTTTATCGAAAAAGATAAAATATTAATTTTCAACAATTGTCATTTTAAAAATTTTCTCCATCTATATCCACATAAAATCAATATTTTTCTCATCATATAAATCAATAATTAATTTCATTCACAAATAATATTACAGATTCACAAATAATATTACAGAATCACAATATTGACAACCAGGCGGTTCAGAAAAGAGGGCTTCCAATAAAATTTCTTCTTCATCTCTGCCTTGGCCTTGAATTAGGTGACCAAACCTCTCCTTAGAACATAACTTTCTAGACATTTGCCAAATAATGTTATCTAATAATATTATTCGGATAATATGAATTATTGCTTCGATAATAAAAAATCTTGTGTAATGTGATTATTGAATATAAAATATCAACGCATGATTATTAACTCGATAAAATCTTGAGCGCGTAACCATTATTGAGTAGTGCTTAACTACGTAAGAATCAATAATTGGTGCGATACTGGTGTCTTCTTGTTCAATATTTAACCCTTAACTATCCACATTAATCAAATCAACCCTTCTTATTTCAAAATAATAAATAAAGGAAATTCCTTTTTATTTAAAAATTTGAATCTTACAATGATATTGAAGAAATAATATCATTCTGAAAAAATAATATCCCTTCTTAGAAAGTAATTAATCATCACTTACTTATTTGTTGAAACCCCAATCGCCTTCAGGACACGTAATCTTCATGCCTTATTTAATCTCTCTTCAAATTACTATCTGATAATTGCGTCAACAGGCCCTTCACTTCCTCTCATCAAGTGCTATACGAACCAATACATTGCCAAATATTTTGATAAAAACTTAAAAGGAGATGGATTACGGAAATGGCGATGTGTGCCTCAAACTTGAATCGAGTCGTTAGGAATGGCTAAAGTCTACTGAATTTCAAGTATTCACTTCTTACGTGATTCTCGCAGCCGGTCAATAGCCTTCCTTCAGATTACTTTCTTCCTACGCATCATTAGTATTTACGGTGTAAAGCTTGGCTACGCGTATACTCTTGAGCATCATCGCACTCGCTTATATGATCTTCGTATACTGACAAATTCCAATATTCTCTTGAATACTTGTTCACTTATAGATAAAATAATATCATTCTTCAGATACGAGAAAGTCAATAACGAAAATAATAATACGAACCAAACAAGATTTATAAACGATTGGACATAAAGTCTGAGCACACGCAGGAGAGATAAATGAATGGGTGAAGACTGCCGGGTATCAAGAATAAGGTATAAACTTCACAAGAATTTATGAACAATTTACCCGTGATCACCCTCGTTTGCGTTCCTCGACATTGATGACTACTACAACAAAACGCTTCTTCCGGGAATCGCTTTTCTCAAGAAAGCCAGGTCACCGTCCTCACCGAACTAGGTTTTCGCTATCAGATACTTTAATCTCGAGTATACTTAAAGTATACAAAATACTTTTTATAATATAGAGAGAAAACTTGATTTAAGGTGTGATTTTCAATTCTAACCATAAACCTATTTATAGGAAATTAAACAACTACAACTTTATTATTACCAACAAGAAATCGGAGGAGTTTGAATTTTATTTTACAAAAATGGTGAGAAGCGAAAATTGAATATAATAAATATTCAATTTAATTCGTTCATTTAAACACAATGCTTAGAACAAAAGCATGAAAAATTGAATATAATATTATAATTTTTTTACATCCTTATACGCATCAAGCATCTGAATTCAACAACATGACATGTGTTAAAGATGCCCACCAAACACAAAAAACGTTTTTGTGAATATAAATATTTAAAACTTCCAAAATCAATTATTTGAACTTGAACTTGATAATTTATAATAAATAGTCCTTTTATCGTAAAATTCGAATCTCGCGATTTTTTATAGGAAATTCAATTCTCTACAACTTTGTAGAAGAAAGTTTTTCCAAATTCCAAATAGAATTGGCCAAAAATCCATAAGCGGGTGATTTTACTGTTTATAATCAAATTTCGATCGAGAAATGGGGTCCAAGACACACAAAACATGTGTTAATCATTTAATGCAACAAAAATACTCTTCCTCCTCATATACTCATATATCCCACATTCATTATAAAAATATCACCGTTAATATATTATTAAAATAATATATTTAAATGAATTATTTTATCGAAAAAGATAAAATATTAATTTTCAACAATTGTCATTTAAAAAATTTTCTCCATCTATATCCACATAAAATCAATATTTTCCTCATCATATAAATCAATAATTAATTATTCACAAATAATATTACTGAATCACAAGATCTTGTGACCCAGGCGGCTTCAGGGAAAGAGGGCTTTCCAATAAGAATTTCTTCTTCTTGGCGGCGCAATTAGGTGACCAAACCTCTCCTTAGATGAACTTTCTAGACATTGCCAATAATGTTATCTAATAATATTATTCAGATAATATGAATTATTGCTTCGATAATGAAAAATACTGTGTAATGACAATTATTGAAACAACAACAATATAAAATATCAACGCAACAATTATTAAATCAATAAAATCTTTGAGCGAGTAATTACCGTAACCATTATTGAGTAGTGCCTTCTTACGTAAGAATAAATAATTGGTGCAATACTGGTGTCTTCTGGATTCAACAACGCGTACAATTAGTGTGTTTTAACCAATCCGTATTCCAACGATGATAATGGTAACAACTACGCCAGTTATTTATAAACAACTTATATTTGTCGTTTTCTTCATCCAATCGCTTCCGTTATGGGGCCCACGTAAGAAAGCTAGCAGCATTTAATATGCGAATATTCCCAAACGATCTGAATATTCCACGACCAAACGAATATTCCCAAGCGTTAATGAATATTTTATAACCACTTACTTATTCAAATATTTGCGTATTTTACCCATAACTATCCACATTAATCAAATCAACCCTTACTATTTCAAAATAATAAATAAAGGAAATTCCTTTTTATTTAAAAAATTTCGGGGTCTTACACAACCTCCCTCATTCCATTGACATTAATACAATAAAGAACAAATAATGTTATCAATGGAGTAAAAAGGTCACAATCATAAGTTGAAAATTCAATAGCATATCGACGATGATCACAAACAAACTCTACACATGCTAAAGAATTTCCCAAAATGTTGACAAAAATCGGAATATCATCAAAAGAGAGAATAGCAAATTTTTCCATGAAAAAATGCAAAATATAATTCAACAATTCCATGGAAGTATGCAATGCCTTAGCTAATCCAAATGAACTAACTAAACATACAAATAACTCATCTCTCAAACCATCTTGATGATAAACACTTCTTGAATCAAAACCATATAATAGCAAATCATGGAATGAAGATTGCTCCAACGAAACAACATGATTACTACCATTGTTAACTAACGACAATTCATGTAAAGATTGACTAGCATGAAACCCTAAGTCAATATTTGGATAACAAAACCTAGAATTAATTTCATGCAAGTAAACACATCGAAAACGAGAATATATATCATGATCATAAACTAACTCAACATAAATCAAATATCCTCCATAGTTTATGATAAAAATGATTCTACCATCAAAATAGCTAACAACAAATTTTCCAATAGAAGCATGCAAAACATGTTTTAAATAACTCGTGAAAACACTAGATCATTAGTTAATCTAACGAAATAACTAACCACCTATATAACTCACATCTTAAAACAATTTTCCATTTATCACAATCTCTCGTGCTAAATTGATTAGACATTGTATCATTATCACATGTAGATAAAACACAAGTACTATGCAATTTATCAAGCATATTATCCAAGCAAGAAAAAAGAATAACGATACTTGTTTACCAATTCAAAATCGACGAAACAAACTCGTTGTCCCATCCCCTCCTTAGATACTATGATCTCATAATCAACACATGAACTCATGTCTTCTCTCACGATACCCACTTTCACCAACTCTCCAACCCGCCTGGTAACCGTCTTCTCCTCGGGAATACTTGTCAATTTGATCGGTGCGGAATGATAGTGCGGGGTATTTCATCAACAACTGCGCACAAGAGACAAAACAAAACTAGACAAAGAAGAATCATTAGTGTTAGTATTCAAAAGCGGCGAGTCTTATGCGAATGTGTGATCATTGGCTTTTCAAAATATAACTCACTTTTCAACTCACTATCTTTTTCATAGTCACATATTTCTTCTCTCTCTTCTTTATGCTCACCCTCTCGTTTGTTTTTCTCTCGTTTATCAAGGTCACTCTTTTCATTCTCTTTTTTCTCAATCTCTTTTTCTTTTCATTCTCACTCTTTTTAATTTTTTCTTTTACATTATCAATCTTTTGAACAATTTCTTTTTGTCGATATTTTCCACATGTTTTTCCTTTTACAAACTCATCTTCTTGATTACTTTCTTTCGGATGTTCACCATCTTGCTTTAGATCATGGATTTCATCTTGAACACTCGAACCCAATAACTCTCCTTGGACTGCATATTCTATAATTTCTTCCACCTCCCAGTTGATCTTGTTTCTTTTTACGCCTTAGAGGTATATTATAATCGCATCCAATAATCTTCCTTGTTTACTTGTAAAGCGAACCCTCTATATTATTGTCTCATCATAAATCGCCTTGAAGGTTGCTCTAATTGTCTTTGAGATGTATACTCCTCCCTCTTGTCATCTTTGTCTTTGGTGCAACCGCTTTCGCATCATTGTTTTAATTCTGCCCATGTGTCTCGAGCTGACGCTCCCCATATTTTTTGTTTGCTAAGTACGCCACCATATAATTGTATGATCGGAGAACTCTTGAACTGCCCGTCTGACCTTCCTTCTCTCGGCGTAATCATGACAGTCAAATTCTCACTCCATTTTTCTCTCCCATCTCAGATATGCCTCTGTATCAATATTGCCTTGGAAAGTATTCCTTCGAGACCCATAAGAACTTTCATAATTGTAGCCATACATGTTTGGTGTAAAACAAAGGTTAGTAGATAAAAAATTTCCTTACACACTCCCTTACGTGTTTCGCTCAAATAATGATGAATCACTCGTGTATCGCTCAAATTTGGCTATTTACCCTCTAATAATCTTACACTCTTGCCTTTTACCTCAAATATTCTCTCTAATAGGTTCTTATTGAATTCCCTAGCAAAATTCTTGGTTTTACTAATCAATTCAAAATTACTTATCACGAAACAAAATTATAGATGGTGTAACTATTAGAATATCACAAAATCACCGATCGATTGTCTTGTACTCTCTCTTTGTATCGCGTCAGTTGTAAATTATAGCTCAGTTTTGAATTGATGATGATGGAGCGGTATGAACTCTTAGTTGGAATTTGATGATTTGATGGTGTGCTACAAATTGGGTTAGCACGATAGAATATGAATTTTTTTTTTCCTTTTTTTTTTTTTTTTTTTTTTCTCTTTTTTTTTGTTTTTTTTGTTTTTTTACAATATATATATTTCGACGAAATTAAAGATAAGTAACTTGCTAGAAAGGCTTAGCTCGATGCCAAATGATAGACTCACGGCGCACGCTTGCGTGAGGTGGTCGTCGCCGATCGTTCTAAGACGGTTGTTGGGTGAATTGCTTGCAACACCTTAACCCCTACTTTATATGTGAGCGGTAATTTTGGTACAATTGCTCGCGTTCGAATTAAGCGTTGAATGGACACCAACGACACCTTGACCCCTCACTTATATTGAAGCGGTAATCTCGAAATTACAATCGACGATTGATCACGGTGAAGAAGCGCCACACACACAACTATGAATTGTTGTATGATAAGTCAAATTGAATCTCGAAAGAAATAACTAAGAATTACTTAGGAATTCTTGAAAAGAACCAAAAGTAGAGAATAAACTCACAAGTATATTGAATAATAATAATGATAATGTATTTGATTACATTAACTTAGACCTCTATTTATACTACTCAAAACAATCCAAATCCTAATAACAATATGAACAAATTATTCTAATCCTAATAGGAATTACAAACCATAACCCTAATTTTTAAGTAGAAATCAATTTGGAAAAAGAATTCCTATTTCTATAAAACAATAGAAACCTTATTTAGAATGTAAATCTAAACCTGGAAAGAAATCTTAATTATAATAGAATTTGATAAGTATCTCGGAAAATAAATCCTAAAAAATTAGGCTAATAGAATATGCCTAATATTTTAGGAAACAAAATCTTTTTCCTAAAATCCCAAAATCCTTGCCACGTTAGGATCTTTTTAGCGTGAAACTTTACTTTTCTTTGTATGTAATCGATTATGTAAAGTTATAAAGCACATATAATACTAAATTACATGTGAATAACTTTACGATCGAATTGTATCGAGGGTGGAGGAGGTAATCGTGGCCGGGGTGATGACGAATTTGTCTTTGCGAGGCGACGGCACGTGAGGCATCGTCTTGGGGGTTTAGAGTGTTTTTCTCGACGGATCTGACGGAGACGTCGTCGGCAGAGCTGCATGAGGCTACTTTGAAGAACATGGCTTATGGGTTTGCTTATTTGGTCGACTGTAAGAGGCTTCAAAAGGCTTTTTCTTCGTAAATTAGTAAATAAAAAAATGAAAAGTTTGGATTCCAGTATTTCCTTAATCTTGATCTGGTAAAATAAAATTGTATTGTATGAGAAAATTATGTAATTGTATTGAGTATTGGACTGATTAATATATCTTTTTTCTTGTTAATTAATTTGTAGTGGAGTAATATATTGCTTGCGGGTCTGGTGAGTTAGGCAAGTTAAATTATATTGTGGGTAAATAAAACATTTTTTAATATTTATACCATGACGACAATAGGACAATAATAAATTGTAATCATAATAAGTAAATATTTAGCGAGAGAAACTAGTTATTTTTCTTCTTCTCCCATTATATATGTACAGGAAATTAGTATATACTGGATATTTGGTTCGAGACAAATGGGTATCGGTTCCGGAATAGTACGGATCACAACAACAAAAAAGTCTTGTAGAATTAGATCTTTGAATAAAGTAAGCAAATGCGTTTTGAGTATTAGATCCAGATCTACCGAACAACTACAAAACAAGCAGAGCACAACAGGGGGAAGCATAGCCTCAAGCCTTAGAGAAAGAGGGGTACACAATAACAATCAGTATCTTTCTATAACAATCAGTATAACCTTTGTTTTTCTCTATTAAAAATAATAAAATTTGTATTTGTGATCAAATAGAATAAAATAAAATAACAACACAGTTTGCTCAAACAGAATATTTTCATTTCCTTGTATTTTAAGTGAGACTTTGCTATTGTTTCATAACAATCTCCTACTCTCTCCCTCTCTTTTTTCAATCTGAAGAAAGAGTACAAATTTTCTTTTAATAAATTTTAAAGAAAGTAAGACTTTTTTTCCTAACAAAGATATATTAGGAAACTGATATTTTGATCTGTATTTTTGATATTTTCACATAGTTTTCTCTCACGGGCGAATGAACCGTGTGGAAATATTAAAAATACATGCAGAATTCGTGTTAAAATGGTGCAGATGGCAACTTCTCATTGGCTAAGAAGTGTCTAATTAATTGAAGGGCTTGCTTGGGTTTAAAAGTAGGAACTTGATGCCCAGCCCCTCTCACTGTAACAAACATCAGCCCGTCATACGCAATTGTCCAACCGCCAACCTACAAACAAACAAAAATAAAAAAAATTCCAGATCAACCAATTATGGATTATTATTTACATTTGCAAATTACATAAAAAAAATAATTATATATTCTTACACTTGTTTTAATTACATTTAACTTTTGACAATAATTATTTTAATTGCTAAAATTTAAGAGCTTGGAAAGTATTTATTATTATTTTAAAATTAGAATTACCTGTTGATTATTGTACCAAGGAGACCATTCTTGAATGGTGTTGAGTCCTAACTTTTTCAGTGTGTACCGTGTTGCTGTTACGGGTATTCTTCCGTCGGTATCTCCACTACAACATTTAAATAACTGAGGAATTTTATTGATTAATAATGGAGTTAATTAATTGGTTAAAACATGCACAGTGATTTACCTGAAAACCCATACGCGAATGCCTCCATTAACAAGCTTTCTAATTACTGGGAGTATGGAGGGCGGTGCATCAGCCCAGAAGGAGATATTATCACTGCAGTGAGTCCATGGATAAGGAATTTTAGTGAGATTGGCATGGAGTGCTTCTTGAACATCTGGTCTATTCAAATACACCTCTGTATAATCCGATAGGCAAGGGTCGTAACCAGTTTGTTTCGTGTGCCATCCCCCCTGTCAAATACATTTTATACGTACATGCATGCATGTCAAAAGTAAATTAAGTTGATAAATTTGGTGCTCAATTTTTTATAATAATTAAGAAGCTCACTCACAATCTTGGAGAATAAATGAGGGGCAATGCCACGGATGACTGGGAATTGCCTAGCAGCGTTGCCGGTGGTGTTGACACAAGTTGGGGCATATAAGCTGTACATGTCTATAATTTTGTAGACATCAAAATACTTTTGCAGAGCTTGGTTACAATCCTCTGTTAAATTTTGGCTGCTGAAATTGCATTTAATCTTAACATCATCGTAAACACGATTAGATATCACTGCGTGATCCCACGCGTAATCAATCATTCCCTCTTGATCAGTTTCATCATCCAACAATGCATTCCCAATCTGCATTACCCCCAACTGCGTCTCAATTTATTTTATTCAAACCAATTTTCTTAATTTAGCTGAATATATATATATATATATATATATATATATATATATATATCATCATCATCATCAAATACGGCCTGAAATAAAAAGAGAGGAAAGAAAGATTAGTGGTTAGAGAAATTAATGATTACCATGAAGCCCTTGAAGTTTATATACTCTTCTTTGGGAACAATCTTATTCTTATCAAAAATAACTTCTGCCAGCTGAGGAACGTAGTGTCCTACAAAATAACAAACCAATCAAATAAGTACATGATTTAAATGCAATTAAGGAACATATCATGCACATATATAAAATACATACAACTGTATACAAAATTTAAGAAGTAATCAATCATTTGCTCTTAATTATATATATATATATATATATATATATATATATATATATATATGCATATTGTAAAAACCCTAGTTTTCTTAATTACCTACCCGCATAACTCTCTCCGGCAATGTAGAAATCATGGGACTTGAACTGTGGAAACCTCTTAAACCAGTTAACTAAGAAATTATATGAATCCTGAGCTGATAAAGGGGAAAAACAAAAATGGTAATTAATTAAACAAAGTGAATAATATATATTACCAAAAGTATCATTAATTAGGCATAATTAAAATTATAAGTTGTGAAGTAAAATAGATACTGTACCTGTAATTGTATCACCAAGCTCTTTAATATCACTACTAGTGTTTGTGTAAGAAAATCCAACTCCAACAGGGGATTCTAGGAACAACAAATTTGCGGCTATATATATATATGTATATATAGAAAGAGAAGCTAAACATGTCAGAATTTGTTGTCTTTCCACCCCCCCCCAAGAACTGTAATATATATAAGTAGTAGACATGCAGTTGCATAAATAAAATGTCTAAGCACCTTTATTCCATGTGTAATTGTTAAACTTGAGCTCTGGTTTGCCTTTCTGGGTTAGAAAAGGACCGAGCTCCTCTGCCTCCCCGTACCCGATAGAAGAACATCCAGGTCCTGAAATGTATATATGTACAATTTATTCATTCTCTCGGTTAAACTCAAAAACTTGTACATGCATGCATGCACATTTTCTTATCGTCTCTGAATCGGTAAAATAGATATATAAATTCAAATAATTAAGAGTTGTCTCGATCTTTATGAAAATTTTAAATCTTCGGAGCCTTTATAAATATAGTACTCCATCCATTCCAAATTTTAAGATCATTATTGATTTTTGACAAATCACTTTGAGATATTTATCTATCAAACAACTTTTTAAATACATATGTTATTCACTTAACTATTCAGATCTTAATTACTCAATTTTATTAAATACCACCTAACTCCACATGATAGATGGAAGTCAAAATAGAAAAAACTTTTTGAAGAAATTATGTACATATCCATGATATTGGATATATGATTATGCTGAAATGAGCTGGCAGGCAGGCAATGTTAGAAAATGGGCCTTAGTAAAAAGTAGTGAAGCATAATGGTCACAATATGATGAGAGGGGGACCTTTTTTATGTGGACTGCACCCAATAAACTTTCCTGTACGTACAGATATTTGTGGAAAATGTCCACTCTACCACTAATCACCATTAAGGCATGCATTGGCTATACTTCCCATAATCACTTACATTGAAAGTGTGTGGCCAACTCAAATAATACAAATGATAATGTGAATTTATTCGAGTTGTGAAAAGTATTATCACTTGGTAAGAGATAAAACAGATGAATTCAGGACCAAACAGGCATAGTATCAAAAATATTTTGTTAAATTAAACTCTAGGGTTACAAAATTAATCAAACTACTAGATCTCGGATGGTTAAAAATTCGTTTAATATTGATTTGAAGAACTAGAAAAATTTGTTCATAATAATTTTGTGCTCATTCACTTAAACAACTCTGCTCAAGGTTCGAACATTAATAAAATAAGTCGAGGTTGAAGTTAAATTTATGTTCAATTCCGCTACAGTACTAACCACACTAGAGTAACTCAAAATTCGATTCGACTAGACTCATTTATGCTTTAATTTCTAATAAATTCAGTTATTGACACATGCATTGATATTAAAAAATATTTACTTAGTGAAAAAAATTAAAGTGATAATATATGACCGTGATTTTACTTTCAACCGTAATTGAAAATATTATATATAGGATCAAATTAAGATTTTGTTGGAGATTAATTAATCGCATTACACAACTATTTTGTAGGTGCGGGGTTGTTAGAAAGAGACTATGAATGTGTATTGCATTTATTATCGGTTATGGTGGGCCAAAATGGCAGCAGTTCTGTAGGGCCAAGAACAGTTTGTTAGCTACAATGATGACAAGTAACAACTGGTTGTATGTCAGGAATTTACATACATAATTCTCAAATGAAATAACAAGAAAAGTGTATTATATATATATATATATATATATATATATATATATATATATATATATATATCTTCTGTAAATTAAGCCACAAATTTTAATATACAAGGAAACATACATAAATGGATTGGTTGGTTGGTTATAATAAATGCATCACAAACTCCTAAACTTCCACTCAACATTATATATATATATATATATATATATATATATATTTCATATATAATCTCATAGCTAATCATGAAAAGGAAATGATTATTAACATGCATTATACCTCCATTGAGCCACAAAAGAAGAGGCTTTTTCTCTGGTTTTTGAGTAGCTTCAAAAAACCAATAAAACAGCGCCCTTCCATGGCTTTCGTTGACCGTAACATACCCTGCATACTGCTCGAAACTCACCGGAGGCTGCCCGGGTAGTCTGACCACCCGGTCCGCTTCTTGTTGAGTTAATACTCCATGACTGTGGTGGTGCCTACCTAAAGCAACTGCAGCTAAGCTGGTCAGCAAAAGAAGAAGATGAATATAAATAAATAAGACACTAGCCATTTAATTTTAGAAAGAAGATAGAATATTTTGCATGTCCCTAGCTCTAGAATTTGTGCTTCTGTAGTGGTTTATATATAATAGTAGTAGTGACAGATAAGAATTATCTATCTGTATAAAAAATAATAATAATGCAGTAGTTTATATGTAAGTTACGTTATACCATACCCTACCCTACCCTACCCAAAATAAAGCCAAAAGACTCGCTCTGATAAGTCCATGCTGCCCCTTGGAAATATCTATAAATATTTTGTTGCTTAGGGTACGTACGTATAGGCTAAGGGAATAAGTTAGGGTTTGTCAAAGCTTGGACTGGATAAATAGTAAAAAGGGTTTAAAAGTCAATTGCTTTGGAATGAAAAGTTTGAAGACTTTTCAGTTAAGAAAGATCCACAATATCGCATCTATATACATGCAGCATTAAATAAAATTTAAAGTTGATTTCATTGTAGCAGGTTAATTAAATTAAATTATAGGGATTTGTACTCCTACAAGAAAATTGATATTTCTATAAAATATTAATCTTTTCTTGTAAAAATAATAATTTCCAAAATATATTGACATTACACATAAAATAAGACGTATTATGGAAATTAGATTCCCACATTATTATATATTTTTCACTTTTAATTCCACCTATTTTTACATATATCCGACATAAAATTAATAATCTGTCTTATAATTTATATTCCTTAACGTAATACTGTATACCAAGGTTGAGGCTTATGGATTACGGCAAGATCTTGTGAGTTGGAATTTTCTTTTTGGGCGGATAAGGCATCTATGGTGTTGAAAAGTCGTCATTTTTTAAAAGGAAAATGCGGAAAATGAGTATTCGACATACGGATTGACTAATCTTTTCAGTTTGATACCAGAGCGATTTGTTACTCAATTTGAACCAGGGATACCGTGACCACCATGAATATTTTTGTCTTAACTGAGGATGTTCGAGTTTACTAACTTCTTTGTTGCATTAAATGTTGTGTTAATTTGTGAGATAATTTGCACGAATAAGATGGGAAGAGAAAATATACAAGGGGAAGTGACGATGATAGATTATAATTTATTTTTTCTAGTTATATTTGTGAGTTTTAAAAGAAAAAAAAAGGAAAGAGATATCATTGTTTGTGACTTTAAAAGAGGGAAGGGAGGAGAAAATATTTTTATTTTTAAACTACACTGTTATTATATTACATGTAATAAATGACATGATTTATTTTGAAAGGTTACTTTAAATAATAGCATAAAATAGATAACTTTCTCATCCTTTTGTATCCTCCAAATCCTCCCACTTTTGGAGAAAAGTTTTTAGTCAAAATTAAAATCAATTTTACCTCCAAATTATTTCCAGTTCACACTAAAAAAGCTCACAAATATAAAATATAAATGGATTTGAATTATTTTTCCTAAAAAAACTTACAAACACAGTAAAAGACAAAGTTTAAGCACATATAAGAATATTGTACGTCAAGGATGGGGATATCAAATTACAAGAAAACCGTCAAGGATGGGGATAAAAAATTACAAGCCGGCCGGCCGGCCGGTTGCTGTCAAGGATACTGATCAAATTTTTAAAAAAGTGTTAATGAATTGAGTTAATTGCAAATTTTAATTTTAATTACGCATAATCAGTTGTCTGTAGCTTAAAGCTGCATATATATAGATAGATATATTCTTTTTATATATAAGCTTACATGTTAATCCCATTTATCAAGGGATTTACATAAGTATATTATATAAATCCCATTCTTCGTCAAAAAAAAAAAAAAAAATCCCATTCATAAGGGGATTTTGTTTGTCAATCTGATGTTGTCATAGAAAGAGATGAAACATTGATAGCGAGTCTTTATTCTTTTCAATATATTTTTTCCTAGAAGCACCGAACCCATAAGGAGAAAGGAACTAATTAATATAATTAAAAATGTCATTTTTTTAACAAAATAGGACAAAATAGGACAATATATATATATATATATATATATATATATATATATGAATTTTGTCAATAATTAATGTTTTTTAAAAATAAAATTAAAAAAATAAAATTATATTAACGTTACATATTATCATGTTGAATGAAAATTAACTTTACATAAAAGAAAATTTCAAATATCACGTAAAGAAATACTTCCCCCGTTCCTAAAAGATTGTCGTTTTAGAAAGTAATTTTTGTTCTAAAAAGATTGTCGTTTTGAATTTATCAATACACATTAGCTATTTTTTTTCCTACTTTATCCTTATTTAAAGCTTTCTCCTATTTAAAGCTTTCTACCCTTCACAATGATTCTTATTCAATTCAATGATATAATCCAAGTAGTAATTGGTTGAATAAGAAGCAATTGGTTGAATTGAATAAGAAATATTGGGAAAAAAATAATTGGTTGAGACAATTAATAAAGGTAGTATAGTATTTTCGCTAGGTATTAATTACATTCTTTAATCTGTGTGCATTAACCTTAAACGACAATCTTTTAGGAACAGAGGGAGTAATAAGTTTAGGGTCATTTACACTAATATACAACAATTAGAAAGTAATTATAAAAATAAAACATACAAAACATAATTACAAAAATAAAACATACACAATATACGTGCTAAAATCACGTGTCATTAACTCCTACACGCGTCGATTCAATTTCATCTTTTCAATTAACTGCCCCAAAATCATGTAACTTTGAAATCGGAACACATATCAACGACGGAGAAGACGCAGAAATCTGTCGCGCCTATCAAATCGGAGAAGACAAATCACTTTGTCACGACGCAACTCTGAAATCGGAAATAGCATACAGCATCAACAACTTCTTCCCGATTCGATGAATCAGTAATCTTACGGTAGCGACCTGACACCGAGATCGGAGAAGACATAACTTTTTAAATCGTGACGACGCGAAAAGATCATAAAATAACATACAAAATCAACAACAACTTCAAGTTCAATGACTAAAACAATCGAACTCACCGTGATTGTTGAAGTTCGATAACAAAATCGCAAAGAACTTCGATAAAAATCAATATTGAGGTAAGTGATTCATATGCATATAGTTACCTCTGCTTTCTACTGAATTCCTATATTGATAACCTTTCTTAAGTTTTCACTTTTAAAATGGTTCTACTAAAATCTTGTGTAGCATTATATAGTTCTTGACTAATCTTGACTTGAGTTCTTTAAAAAATTATATTCTTGACTTGGTTCTTTGCTCAAAATTATCTAGTGACTAATCTTGACTTAATTGGTTCTTGACCAATCTTTGAATTGGTAACTGACTAATGCAAACTTAATTACTGCAAAGATTAATTGGTTACTGTAATATTAGTTGCTGAAGCATATTACTGTATAATGTTGTCAAATTTGGAGTGTCGGATTTTGGCGTTTTCGGAGCCTAATTTCATTGAAAACGGATCAACGATCAAAAATCACAAGCTTAGCTGGTGAACTGCATGGTTTTTTGGTCAAATTCTATCATTTAGGCCTTCAAAACTGCATGTAAAAATTTGGTTTATTTTACGTTACTAAGATTATGTAGTTTAGTTCTTTATCTAATATTGATTTGGTTACTTTATAATGTTTATTCAAATTGTCGATTATGGGAGACCGATAAGAAATCCAATACAACAAATTTAATTGTTTACAGGAATATATAATTGTTTAATGTTAGTAACCATTAACCACATGGTTTGTGACGCCCCCAAAATTAGGCATACGTCACCCATCTTGGGTCGCCACTTACATGGTACATAAATTCAAATACAACTATCGTGTACAATACGACAAAACATAAGCTGTGAGTTTGAATATAAATATTGTCTACTAGAGATTATACAAACTCAAAAGGAGTCCTCATTACAATTATTATCACACTATTTCACAGAATAGTGAGGACTACTAATGCTATCATCTGGTTCGTCACTTCGTTCCCCGACTAGTCCCTGCTACGTTCTCATTTTCTGAAGAGAACAATAAAAGTAAAAGGGTGAGCTCAACTAGCCCAGTAGGAAATATTATGACTAAGATAATACAGAATATATTATCGTTAGCCTTCAATAGTATTAAATTGATACAATATAACAACCATCAAGTTTAACTGCAGCGGAATAAGCAATCCATTCAAAGAGTCAAGTAGAGAATAAAATCTATTATCTTTTATGATTTAGAAGGTTTTTCATCACTTTTATCGCTGGGACTCAGCTTAATAAATAATCCACATCATCGAATCACCCATGCACTACGGCCAAAGGATATTCTTTAGTATCACGACCACAATTATCATGCACTACGGGCCAAGAATATTTGTGTATTCAATAATGGTCATGATCATGCCAACAACTGTCCATCAATGCTCTACGGGCCAATGAGGACTTTTACCACATCATTTGTAATATTACTACCATGATTACATCGAATAATCCACAGTCATAATCATACCAAGTCCATCTATGCACTATAGGCCACAGATGACTTTCAACAAAATATAAACATGAGGATGATGAAAATGATATAAGAATTCAATAAAACAAGTTCAAGAATTATTTTATCCAGGGACTAATAACGTCCCAATTCTTTTGGTTGCGTTGACTCGTTATCGCGCTCCACTAACTGAGCCCAATTTACAACATCTAAATACAAACACAGTTTATGAGAAATAAGATATTGGCATATCTCCGGCTTCAAACCTCTTAAAAACATTCGCTTCATTTGCTCCTCATTATCGACCAAATGGGATGTAAACCGGGATAACTCCGTAAATTTAGCCTCGTATTGCGACACGGTCATATTGTTTTGTTTCAACTTGATAAACTCCACCTCTTTCATGTGACGAATACTTTCGGGAAAGTACATGTTGTTGAACAACTCTTGGAACTTCTCCCAAGACATTTTGAGTCGTCGGTTTGGAATGCGTTTCTGATTCCCACCAAAGTGATCTTTCCTCTTCACGCAATATAAAGGTGGCAAAAGGAACCTTTTGCTCCTCGGAGCATCCCAAGACATCAAATATCTTATTGATCTGCTTTAACCATGTCTCTGCCATAAGTGGTTCTGGCTTGCCCAAAAAGTCTGGTGGTCCCAGCTCCTTGAACTGCTTAGCGGTGACCAACCGTGGGTTGCCATTGTTTCCTCCTGCATTATGAACAGGAGTCTCTCTCGTCTGGTGTTGCATGAATTCTAAAAATCTCCTAAACGTCATGGCTGTTCGTCATTGATCGATTGTTGTTGTTTACAGGAGGATTATCGCCATCCTGTTGCACATTGTCCCGATTATTGATCTCGTGGAGACTCAAGCGGTCTCCTGTGCTCCATTGCTATTCTCAACATTCTCGGATGTCGTTTTCAAACAATGCCACAAAACAAGGGTTAATTGACATGCAACATATTATCACTATACTCGTGAGCCAATCAAATACCAAATAAACTTAGGTAGGTCATACTAAGCGAAGAATTCCCGTCTCTCCCTCCTAGTTCTAGTCTCACATCTTAGCCATGTGTGGGCCCCATAACTAAAGCGATTGGATGAAGAAAACGCGAAATATAAGTTGTTTAAAAATAACAAATAGAAGTTATTCTGAGTATTATCTTGTTAAAATACTACTCGGGGTTAAAACACGTAGCATTACCAGTATTGCACCAATTATTGATTCTTACGTAAGAAGGCACTACTCAATAATGGTTACGATAATTATTGTTCAATATTTTATTTTATTGATTCAATAATTCTTTGCGTTGATATTTTATATTACCGTTGTTTCATAAATTATCATTACATAAGATTTTCCATTATCGAGCAATAATTCATATTATCTGAATAATATTATTGGATAACATTATTGGCAATGTCTAGAAAGTTACGCTCTAAGGAGAGGTTTGGTCACCTAATTGCTTGCTACCGAGTGAGGAGAAATCTTTATTGGAAAGCCCTCTTCCTCGAACCGCCCCGGTTGTCAATATTGTGATTACGTAATATTATTTGTGAATAATTAATTATTGATTCATATGATAAGAAAAATATTAATTTTATGTGGATATAGATGGAGAAAATTTTTAATGTGACAATTGTTGAAAATTGAAATTTTATCTTTTTCTGATAAAATAATTCATTTAAATATATTATTTTAATAATATAATAATGGTGATATTTTTACAACGAATGTGGGATATATGAGTATACGAGGAGGAAGAGTATTTTTGTTACAATAAATGTTTAAAACATGTTAAACATGTCGGTGGACCCCATTTATTGACTGAAATTTGATTATAGCACAATAAAATCGCCTGCTTTATGGATTTCATCAATTTTTGTTTGGAATTTGGAAAACTTTCTTCTCGCAAAGTTTTAGAGAATTGAATTTCCTATAAAAAAAAGTGAGATTCGAATTTTTTGGCAAAAGGGCTATTTATTATGAATTATTGAAGTTCAAGCTCAAAATAATTGATTTACGGAAGTTCAAAATATTTAAAATTAGAAAAACGTTTTTTGTTGTTAGTCTTGTGTAGTGGGCTGGTTGGTTGGTGGTGATGTTGGGCAAATTAAGTGTGCGTTGGAAAAATATATATATATATATATATTATTAAATTTTCTGCTTTGGTGTTCTAAGCAATTTTCCTATAAATAGGGTGCTTAGGTTAGAATTGAAAATCACACCAGAAACTGAAGTTTTCTCTCTCTATATTATCGGCGTATTCTTGTGAGTATTTTGAGTATACTTTGAGTATTGCTATACTGGTCTGCAAGTTCAAGTCATAGCCTTATATCAGGTGTTTCAACTAAATCTTTGTCTTTGTGAGGTAAGGGATATTATTTTTTTTCAGAATGATATTATTTCTTCAATATCATTATCTTTGAAATATTGATCTGAAGTTTTTATTAAATTTAGAACTTTTGGTGTTCTGAGTTACTTATTCACGATATATCACGGCCTATTCACGATATCTGACACTATTTATGAATATAAGACTATTCATAGAAAAATAAAAATTTTCCTTTTTAAATCTAAAATATCTATTATGGATACTAGCTTTGATTGTATCCATGTTTTGATCATTCTTGAATTTTACACCACTATAATTATTTTTGAGGTATTTTGGACATGGATAAAACAAAGTACGAATCCTTAATCCTTAATCCTTGTCATTTTGTTTCACTAGATTCGCTTTTTAAAAATATTTTTCATCATCCTCGGTCTTAAATGATGATATTATTGAATATCTTTGGCACAGAGTGTGAAGATGAATGATTTCTGAAGAATATCTTTGGCCGTAGTGCAAAAAGATGAGCAGATGTTTAGATGAACATGACTAAATCGATGAATATCTTTGGCCTCAGTAGTGCAAAGATGAATATTTGATTCGAGATATATATTAGTTAATGTTACGTGGATAAAAGATAGAGCGATGAACTTTTAAATTCATACATAGAAGATAGTAGTTTGCATTCTCTACTTAACTCTTCTAATGAATTATTATTTCATTGCGAATATTGATTTAAAATTTGTTGTCTATTGTATTCTATTAGATTTTTCCTGTTGAAGACTAACGATAATTTGTTGTATATTATCTTAGTCATAATATTCTTTATCTGGGCTAGTTGAGCTCACCCTTTTCCTTTTTATTCCATTTTTCTTCTCGTGAGGCGAGAATATAAGCGAGTGCAGTCTGGGTATGGAATGAAAGTTCTAGAGAGAGTTATTTAGTAGTCCTCACCATTTTGTAAAAAATAATGTGTCAATAAATGTGATGAGGATTTATCTAAGTATTGATATTGTCTAAAGATAATATTTGTATTCAAACTCACGCTTTTATTGTTGTAATAATAAAGTTGTAGTTGTTTCGCATACCATGTATTAACAACTCGAATGGGTGATGTATACCTATTTTGGGGGCGTCACAGTTGGTATCGTAGCTTAGGGATATGATCTCTGGCGAGATCGGGAATAGAACTAGGAGGGAGAGACTAGTAAATCCTTCGCTAGTGTGTCCTACCTAAGCTTATTTGTTAGTTGGTTAGTATATAGGGATATTATGTGATATATTGATTTCCTTAATTAACCCTTGTTTTATGACAAGATTTGAGAATGTCGAATTTGAGAATATTAACATGGAGTAAATGAGACCGTGGAGATGCTGTCTTTTACCAACGGGGAGAACGCGTGCAACAGTGGCAATGTACCTCCTGTGAAACAACAACACCGAAAGCGAGATGATGAACGAGGGATGTTTATAAGCTTTTTGCGATTCATGCAAAATCGACGAGGAGACTCGTGTTCAAAATACGAGGAGAAATGATAGCAATTCACGGGTTGTCATAGGCAAGCGATTCAAAGAGTTGGGACCACCGAAATTTAAGGGAAAGCTAGATCCGATCATGGCGAAAACATGGGTCAAGCAAATTACCAAAATATTCGATGTCTTGGGATGTACGGAGGAACGAAGGTTCCATTCGCCACCTTTTATGTTCCGTATGCGCGAAGCGATTCATCGGTGGGAGTCTGTGAAGCGTACTCCATCCAAATGCATGATCGGCATGTCTTGGGAGACATTTCAGAATTATTTAATGACAAATACTTTCCCGAAAGTGTTAAATCATATATGAAGGAAGTGGAGTTCATCGATTATAACAAAACAACACGACGGTGTCTCAAAGATGCGAGGCAAAGTTTGCGAGTTATCCGTGTTCAGCACCTCATTTGGTGGAGAATGAGGAACGATGACGCGGATGTTTCGAGAGGTTTGAAACCCACATACGACAATATCTCATTTCTCATAAATTTTCTCTCTATTCGGGATGTTGTTAATGGGCTCAATTGTTAGAAGCGAGATAACGAGTATGTTCAACCGAGGGATCATAACCGAGGATCGTACACCAGAGATAGCGATCAACGTAATAATGATAACCAATGGAGAAAAAAGCAAGACGGACAAAATGGTAACCACTCTGGTGGTAATCATGGCCATGAAAATAGAAGAAGCGAGTCGGGAGGAGATTTTAAAAAGAGGAGATTTAACAACGACCATGTGAAGACGACGGTCTTAAGCGACAATCGGGTTCTAAGGGAGGAGAACGACCACCGGGTCATATGCTACAAATGCGGAAAAGGGACATATCACCAAACCGCTCACAACAACAGATTCAAGGTATGTATAATTATGGAAAGGAAGGACATATTGCTCGAGATTATGACGATAGCGAAACCTAGTTCAATGAGGATGGTGACTCAAAAGATCGTCCCGTAAAAGTCAAAGTCAACGATTCCGGAAGAAGCGTTTGATGTGATCGGTCAAAATATCGAGGAACCCAAACGAGGTGATCACGGGTAAGCTATTTATAAATTCTTGCGAAGTTTATACCTTACTTGATCTAGGTCTTTACCCATTCATTTATCTCCCTGCGCATGTGCTCAACGCTTAAACTTAACTTCTCAGAAATTAGAGATTTGACTATCTCTGTGGAAACTCATTAGGAGAAACTTTCATCACATCCACCGCTTATAAATCTTGTTTGATTCAAGTTGGCACCATCACCTTACCTCGTTGACCTTATCTCTTTAAAAATACTTTCTTTTGATGTGATTTTAGGGATTGATTGGTTAACAACTCATCAAGCCAAATTGATTGTTTTCGTAAGGTTGTTAGTTTTCATATTAAAGCATAATTCACTTTAAAATCAATCAAATCATAATCTTATTCATTTATTAATAAAAAAGTATTAATTTATTTTGTAACAATCTTATTCATTTATTAATAAAATGTATTAATTTATTAAAGGCTTTTAATTATCTACATGATCTTTTAATATGTGATAAACCCATAGCTTTTAAGCAATTTTAGAATAATGATGATGATCATTCTAATGAGATCTAAATTCTTAGAAAGCTTAAAACTAAAATAGTTCCCAATCATCGATTACTAAATTGGGGATTAGTGAATCCGATAGATTGGGTACATACGCTGCTTGCTTTCATCGATGAGGATGATTGATCTCACGATCATTTGTGTGGAGACACTAAAGCAAGTATGTAGGTGCTTATTAGAGAATAAGTTCATCGAACGTGGCTCGCTAAGGAATACCTAATGGAGTTTTATTTGCTGTCACAATAGAAATTCTCAGAGTGATAGTAGTAGTACAAGTAATCCTTGACTTGAGATCATCATAAGATCTTGTATATGATGAGTTATACTTTGACTTATTCCTTAAGACCCTTAGGGTATATCAAAGGGTATGCTTGGGTATAATAAGTTGTATACGGAGATAATGTATGATCAATAAAGAATCTACCACTTCTAATAAAAGAAGAGAAATGTCCTATGTGATTCGATAAATGACAACCCAAAGAGTCCTCGGGTTTGCGTAAATGAAATTAGAAAGGAGTTTCTAATTTGCATTATTTGAGTCAGTGCATTTAAGGATCGAAATACATATAATTAAATAAAATAAGACTTGACAAAGAATTCCATGTCTTATATTTAATCGGGACATCAGATGGTGGAAGGATTGAATCATACGGAACTATTTACTCAAAGGTTCTTTAATGATTAATGTTGAAATCTATATTATCCGGAAAGTCGCTTGATCGCTAGGGAGGCTTATCCCTATCAGAATAAATATTATTTATTTAAATAAATTAATTGTTTAATTTATTTATTTAAATAAGATTAGAATTGTTCTAATTGATTTATTCACAACCTGCTTAATATGGAGAACCTAAAGGGTCACACCATAAAAGGAAGAATAATTATTTAAGAAGTTAATGGCATAATCGTAATAATATAAATAAGTATATTTAATTTAATCTATGGTGATAGAATAAATTAAATAGCTTAATATTTATTATTTAATATTTTAGAAATATTAAATATAAATTAATAAGAGGAGTCTTATTAATATTATTACAATTATTATTATTTTAATTTCTAAAAGAGTTTAGGAATTAATTTAATATAAGTATTTCATTTATTCCTAATAGATTAGGAGGAAAATTAGTTAAAGGAGTTTAATTAATTATCCCTAATAAGATTAGGGAGCTTAATTAATTAAAAGAATTTAATTAATTAAATAAAACCCAATTCCTTAATTGTTAAGGTGGGTTGCCCACATCTATAAATAAGAGGAGTCTTATTATGGGTGTAATGGGTTGTTGACTTTAACAAAGTACGTAATAATTCCAATTGTTGGAGAGCCTTTTTCTATAGAGATAGAAAACTAGGGTTTAGCCAACCACCCTTCTTCTTGAATTTTCTTCTTCCTCGGTGGATCACCCTGAGGCCAAACATTTGGGTGGCTAACGCCGATCAAAGGAAGGAACCAAACCCGGTGATTCAAGATTGAACGCGAAAAGGATTTGGAGGTGAACTTGTACCGAGGAAGCTCGATCTTCAAGGGTATGATTTTATTCTTTATCTTTTTTCGCTTAATTAATAATTGTGCATAAAGGGTGATCCGTATATATGTTTTGTAAATTTTTAAACTCGATTTTATCACGCTCGCATTTTTTATGCAATTTGATCACACTTATTGAATATTACAAACCTAATAAAGGGCATCGTGAGCCAAACCTTTATGCAAATTATTAATTGTTTTATTTGATATGTATATTGATATGTGTTTAGAATAATTTAATTGGGCATAATTTTATCAGATAAAATTTAATAAAATCAAAAAAAAAAAAAAAACAAACGTCTTGTTTGCTTTTTTTTTTAAGGACAGAAGTGTAATTTGTTAAAAAGGAATTCAAGGCATCCTAAATCGATATGCATATGAACATAAAAAAAAAAAAAAAATAAATTATTTATTTTTTAAATTTAGATCAAAATCGAATTAAAGGCATGATTTGGATGATTGATGATGATTGTTAATGATTTTTAATGATTATCTAATGATTATATATATATATATATATATATATATATAATGCACGCAAATCATCGTGATCATATTTTTTTTTTTTTTTCAACTTATATATATATATATATATATATATATATATATATATATATATATATATATATATATATATATATATATATATATTATTATATATATATATATAATAAAATAATGGTTTTGTTTTATTATTATATATATATATATTATTATTAATAATTTTATTATTAAAATAAAAATTTTATTTTAATATTAAAATAAAAGTTTATTTTAATATTAAAATATAAAGTTTATTTTAATTTTAAAATTAAATTTCATGCTAACTAATTAGAGTTGGAATTGATTCCATGATAACTAATTGGAGTTGAAATTGATTCCTAATTTTTCCTTAAATAAAGGAGTTTATTTAGATATGAAATAGATTTCATATTATTCAAAATAAAAGAGTTTATTTTGAATAATAGGAAAGAGAATCCATGCTTTTCTTAAATAAAGGAGTTTATTTAAATATGAAATAAGATTTCATATTATTCAAAATAAAGGAGTTTATTTGTGATTTGTAATAGGAAAAGAATAATCCGTGTTTCCTTTAATATTTTTTTTTTTTTTTTATGGAATTGATTCCATAATTAATTAAAATAAAAGAGTTTATTTTAATTAAAGATTTTTTTTTATGGAATCGATTCCATAATTAATTAAAATAAAGGAGTTTATTTTGATTAAAATTTTGATTAAAATAAAATAGTTTATTTTATTCAAAATTAGATAAATTAAAATAAAATAGTTTTATTTTGATTTAAATTTGATTAAAATAAAGGAGTTTATTTTGATTCAAAATTAGATTTTATACTAACTAAATTTGCCCATTAAATGATATCAATATATATTTAATGTTTATTATTCATGAGATGAATGTTATTTATCGATGCATATGGTGATGTGTATGATAATAAATGGGATTGATTATGGACTATCAATTAATGTGATCGGATTTTATTTTAGTTGGATGCATTTAATGTATGGGTTTTATTAAATGGGGTCTCACACAGACTGCCTTCTCTAATTTTTTTCTTAATGTAAATTCTATCTCCTCCTATGTATTTCCCTCGATCACGATCAAGGTTTCTATTTATTTTAAAATAGTTTTGTAATAGGAATAGTTAGAATTAATTTTAGAAAATTAGAGATCAAAGGAGCAAGGAGCGCCAAAGACCCGCTTTGTAATGGAGCCCGGTTTAAATGTAATAGTTATATTTAAATATTATTTCTTGCACCCCTAGGTTTCAATTTTTTTGTTCACTTGGTGGCTCTAGTGAACCAAACTAGAATAAAAGTCCATAATCAATCCGTAGAATATAAGATTCTATATATAAGCATGCTTATACTATATATATATATATATTATGCAAACATGCTTCGCATGTTCATTAATATGACGCGATTTTATATATATATGTGAATGCGCTAAAAACAAGATGAGACAAATTAATAACAAACCCCTCAATTTTTTATATTAAGTCCTAAGCGCTCAAAGATATTTGGAATATCGAACGTCATTTCTAGCATGATAAAATTAATAGAGTATTAAATATTTAATATGAGTTTGTTGTGTCACCACAAGGCAAGTATTAAGTATTTAAGATGTTAATTTATCACATTTGATGCTTATAAAGAAAATTGAACAATATTGTTTTGTCAGTGTCACAAGGATGATATTTTTCTTTTTTGAATATATGGAGTGCTAGGTTGACTTAACTCTGGATAATTTTGATTCTGGATGTGCCACCACTGATCAAAATAATCTAAGAGGCAAAATACAAGGAGTCAGATAGTTGATGTAATCGACAAAAGTTGTCTACCTATTTATTTATATATAGTTTGTCAGGTCACCACAAGGCTATATACATTTGAAATGGGATCCTTATTCTCACTAAAGAAATCTTTAATTAGATTTTGCCAAACTATATAAGTGAGGGTAATATAGTTTGAAGAAAATAGTGGAGATACCAATTTAAAACAAGACCTAAATTTATTTTGGTAATTAATAAAAGAATGTATGTTAAAATGTTGTTAATTACAAATTCATTTACGTAATTTTACAATGTCTAAAATTACTATCATCGCAAAGCATATTAGATGCTAAATTAATCGCAATCAATTAAACTGGATTGGTTAAGGAATTTGAGAATAGTTCTCATAGCTAAAAAGCTATCTTATATCCTTAATACGCCTATCCTCGCAATGGTTGCGCATAATGCCTCGAGGAAGAGATTGCTACTTTTAGAAAGTGGCAAGATGATGCACATTGCTCAACGCATCATGCTCATCCACGAGTAACGAGCTTCAAATACAAGATGAAACTATGGATACTTCTACTATATTCCCGCACGTCAAGTAGTTGATGGTGAGGAAAGTAGGACCGATAGATATCGACATCTAAGGAGCTCTTCCGATCTAGAATGGCCAAATGGCACTATAAAGATGCATAAAAAGTTCTTAACATAATCAATTTGATTGATCAATTAGACAACCGGTTTTGTCATGGATGGAGAGTTGAGCCAAGATTTGATCTTGCACTCACTCCCTACTCCTTTCACAATTGTTGTGAATTTTTCATATGAACAAGCTAGATATCGCCTTTCACCGATTTGCTTAACATATTGAAAAATGTCGAGAGTCACTTTCCAACCAAGAAAGATCAAGTCTTACCGGTAGGGGCCAAAGGATCTTCCTCAAAAGAAGAACGATTCAAAGAAGGTATATAGAAAGGCAAAAACAAAGGATAATAAGAACAAAACCGACACGGATAAAGAAAGGAGTTTGCTTCCACCGCAATAAGCCCTCGACACCGGAAAGAAACTCATGAGAAGCATCTTGCAGAGGCTAACCAAAGAAGCTTAGTGAAGTTTCTTAGATAAATACAAATTTGTTCATGATTTAAAATAAATTTTTCTTTAAGTCAAGGTTCTACTTGGTATTGGATACCGACTTTTGGTTATCATAAATATAGATTTATGAAGGACCAAGCAGTAGTAAAAGCTAAACAAATATAAGTAATCCTATGTGTGAAAAATGTAGCAAAGGTTGCCATATTAGCCATAGAAACTTATAGTTTAAGAATGCTTCTACGAAAAATCTATTAAGTCAATAAGTTGTTATCAGATTCCAGCTTCTTGTTAAAAATATTATTTCCATTTTATTGTTGGACAATGAAATCTTTGGTATTATAATTAAGAACAATTGTTGTTCTATTTATAATAATAATGTTTTGATAGAATCGAATATTACTTAATAAATTTTGTATACTGACTTACGTGAAAATAATTTTGCATATCGAACAAATTAGTATAAGAAAAGGAGATGATCATTCAAAGAGTCGAATGTGTGTATTTGTTTGAATACAAGTGTGAATTATTCAAAGGTTCAAAGAATTCGTAAATGAAACAAATTGGCAAAGTATTAAGATTCTTTGATTAGATCAAGGAATAAATACTTGTGCAATAAGTTTCTAGATCATCTCAAATGGTTTTCTCATAATGGACACATCCCGATACGCAATAATTGATTGATGTATCCGAATGAAAAATCGTATCTTGTTGGACATGGTGCGATCCATAATGATTTTACCGACATTCCAAAGATCCTTCCGGATAATGTCCTAGAAATGGTCATTTGACATATCTACGAAAAATGGTAACCTCAAAATCCTACCCCAAGACTCCATAAAAGTTATGGATGTGGAGGATTCCTAATCTTAAGTATGTTAAGATAAGGGGTTGTCCAACTTATGTGAAAAGGTTTCAAAGGATAAGCTTGGGACAAGATTTTATAAGTGTCGATTTGTGGGACATCCTAAAGTAAGTTTAGGGTATATGTTCTATAATCCTACTTAGCAAAAGGTGTTTGTTATGAAACACGCCGCTTTCTAAGATAAAGGTGTTTATCATTGAAAGGGCTAGTGGAGGATAATAGATCTTGAAGAGTTCAAGAACCACAAAACACTATAAGTCAAATAAGAGGAACCTATAGATGTACCTATTGTACCACAAACCGAATCAGAAATCTGAATAGTACCAAAGATACCTAGGAGGTATGGATTCATCATGGATGATGATGAGGTACGATGAGATACACATCATAGAAGATGATGATCCAGAGTTACATTCATCTGATGAGAGTAAGACTTCTTTGTGTAATAAAAGGGTACAAAAGGGTCAAGAGAGCGCCGTGACATTCCTAGTATTATTATATGTTGATATACTACTTGATGAGGAATAACATACCAATGCTACAATCAAGAAAAGATAAAGTTGTCTAAACATTCCTCCATGAATGATTTGGAAGAGTATCTTAATTGGGGATATAAATCTATATAGATAGATTTAAAAGGATGCTCGACTTAACCCAAGGAACGTATATTCATTTGATGCTAAAGTCATTTAGCATGGCAAACTCCAAGAGATGTCTCATGTTGATGAGCCATGGAGTGTATCTCTCTAAAATAGTCCCCAAAGACTCCAAAAGAGAGATCACATGAGTAACTATCATGTATGCAATGAAATGTACGAGACCTGATGTTGATCACCATATTCGGAGAAGTTCACTATGAGTCGCTGAAAAACATCTTAAAGTGCTTAACCGACACTAAGGATGTGATCATATTCATGGTGGGTCTTAATTAAAACTAGAGGGCTTAATGTACTCAAGTTTTTCGATGCACTAAGACGATCGAAAATCCACTTTAAGGTAAAGTGTTACCTCGACAAAGGTGCAGTTGAATCGAAAGGTTCCAAACAAAGAAAGAGTTGCCGGGTTAGTGATAAAGACAAAGTATATAGCTATAAATGAAGTCGCAAGTTGATTGTTTGGATTAAAAGTTCATTACGTAACTAGAATAGTTCCTAAGTCTCATCTTCGATCTAAACATGTGTCAGTGGCACTTTCATTTGATTATTAGAATCATCGAAAGATGGGAAATCACTATAGAGATAGTGGACCTCTCAAGAACAACATTACATATCCATTAACTAAAGCTTATCCAATGCAAACAGGATAATCGCCACTTGCAGAGAAGAAGAGTATGAGATACCACGACGATCGACTTTAGTGCAAGTGGGAGATCGAAAGTAGTATGCACACAAGCCAATCATGTTTTGATGATAAAGCATATACTTTGTAAATAATCTTATTCATTTATTAATAAAAAGTATTAATTTATTAAAGGCTTTTAATTATCTACACGATGTCGTTTTATAATATGTGATAAACCCATAGTTTTAAGCAATGCTTTTAGAATAATGATGATGATCATTCTAATGAGATCTAAATTCTTAGAAAGCTTAAAACTAAAATAGTTCCCAATCATTGATTACTAAATCGGGGATTAGTGAATCCTGATAGATCGGGTACATACGCTGCTTGCTTCATCGATGAGGATGATTGATCTCACGATCATTTGTGTGGAGACACTAAAGCAAGTACGTAGTGCTTATTAGAGAATAAGTTCACCGAACGTGGCTCGCTAAGGAATACCTAATGGAGTTTTATTTACTCGCCAATAGAATTCTCAGAGTGATAGTAAGACAAGTAATCCTTTGACTCGAGATCATCATAAGATTCTTGTGTATGATGAGTTATACTTTGACTTATTCCTTAAGACCCTTAGGTATATCAAAGGGTATGCTTGGGTATAATAAGTCAGATATGGAGATAATGTATGATCAATAAAGAATCTACCACTTCTAATAAAAGAAGAGAAATGTCCTATGTGATTCGATAAATGACAACCCAAAGAGTCTCGGTTAAGGCGTAATGAAATTAGAAAGGAGTTTCTAATTTGCATTATTTGAGTCAGGCATTTAAGGATCGAAATACATATAATTAAATAAAATAAGACTCGACAAAGAATTCCACGCCTTATATTTAATCGGGACATCAGATGGTGGAAGGATCAATTGATTTGCAACTATTTACTCAAAGGTTCTTTAATGATTAATGTTGAAATCTATATTATCCGGAAAGTCGCTGATCGCTAGGAGGCTTATCCCTATCAGAGAATAAATATTATTTATTTAAATAAATTAATTGTTTAATTTATTTATTTAAATAAGATTAGAATTGTTCTAATTGATTTATTCACAACCTATTTAATACGGAGAACCTAAAGGGTCACACCATAAAAGGAAGAATAATTATTTAAGAAGTTAATGGCATAATCGTAATAATATAGTTATATATTTAATTTAATCTATGGTGATAGAATAAATTAAATAGCTTAATATTTATTATTTAATATTTTAGAAATATTAAATATAAATTAATAAGAGGAGTCTTATTAATATTATTACAATTATTATTATTTTAATTTCTAAAAGAGTTTAGGAATTAATTTAATATAAGTACTTTCATTTTATTCCTAATCGATTAGGGAGGAAAATTAGTTAAAGGAGTTTAATTAATTATCCCTAATAAGATTAGGGAGCTTAATTAATTAAAAGAATTTAATTAATTAAATAAAACCCAATTCCTTAATTGTTAAGGTGGGTCGCCCACATCTATAAATAAGAGGAGTCTTATTATGGGTGTATGGGTTGTTGATTTTTCACAAAGTACGAATAATTCCAATTTGTTGGAGAGTACGCCTTTTCTATGTAGATAGAAAAACTAGGGTTTAGCCAACCACCCATCTTCTTGAATTTTCTTCTTCCTCGTGGATCACCTCAGAGGCCAAACATTCGGGTGGCTAACGCCGATCAAAGGAAGGAACCAAACCCGTGGATTCAAGATCGAACGCGAAAAGGATTTGAGGTGAACTTGCACCGAGGAAGCTCGATCTTCAAGGGTATGATTTATTCTTTATCTTTTCGCTTAATTAATAATTGTGCATAAAGGGTGATCCGTATATGGTTTGTAAATTTTTAAACTCGATTTTACACGCTCAGCTTATTTTTATGCAATTTGATCATGCTTCATATGAATATTACAAACCTAATAAAGGGCATCGAGCCAAACCTTTATGCAAATTATTAATTGTTTTAATTTGATATGTATATTGATATGTGTTTAGAAATAATTTAATTGGGCATAAATTTATCAGATAAAATTTAATAAAGAAAAAAAAAAAAAAAAAAAAAAAAAAAAAATTTTTTTTTTTTTTTTTAAGGACGCAGTGTCATTTGTTAAAAAAGAAATTCAAGGCATTAAAAAATTAATACAAGTACGCAACATAAAAAAAAAAAAAAATAAATTTATATGCTTCATTTATTTTGTTTTTTACTTAAAAATAAATTAAATATATATCGATGATTGGATGATGATTTTTAATGATTGCTAATGATTATCTAATGATTATCTAATGATTATATATATATATATATATATATATATATATATATATATATATAATCACTAATCGTCATGTTATTTTTTTTTTTATTCATATTCCTATATATATATATATATATATATATATTCGGATATATATATATATATATATATATATATATATTATATATATATATATATATAAAATAATGGTTTTGTTTTATTATTATATATATATATATTTAATAATTTTATTATTAAAATAAAAAAAGTTTATTTTAATATTAAAATAAAAAGTTTATTTTAATATTAAAATAAAAAATTTATTTTAATTTTAAAATTAAATTTCATGCTAACTAATTAGAGTTGGAATTGGATTCCATGCTAACTAATTGGAGTTGAAATTGATTCTAATTTCCTTAAATAAAGGAGTTTATTTAGATATGAAATAAGATTTCATATTATTCAAAATAAAAAGAGTTTATTTGTGAATAGTGAAAGAGAATCCATGTTTCCTTAAATAAAGGAGTTTATTTAAATATGAAATAAGATTTCATATTATTCAAAATAAAGGAGTTTATTTGTGAATGTGAAAGAATAATCCGTGTTTCCTTTAATAAAAGATTTTTTTTTTACATGGAATCGATTCCATAATTAATTAAAATAAAAGAGTTTATTTTAATTAAAGATTTTTTTTTACATGGAATTGATTCCATAATTAATTAAAATAAAGGAGTTTATTTTGATTAAAATTTTGATTAAAATAAAATAGTTTATTTTATTCAAAATTAGATAAATTAAAATAAAATAGTTTTATTTTGATTTAAATTTGATTAAAATAAAGGAGTTTATTTTGATTCAAAATTAGATTTTATACTAACTAAATTTGCCCATTAAATGATATCAATATATATATTAAATGTTTATTATTCATGAGATGAATGTTATTTATCGATGCATATGGTGATGTGTATGATAATAAATGGGATTGATTATGGACTATCGATTAATGTGATTGATTTTATTTTAGTCGATGCACGAATGTATGGGTTTTATTAAATGGGGTCTCACAGATTCGCCTTTCTCTAATTTTTTCTTAATGTAAATTCTATCTCCTCCTATGTATTTCCCTCGATCACGATCAAGGTTTCTATTTATTTTAAATAGTTTTGTAATAGGAATAGTTAGAATTAATTTTGAAAAATTAGAGATCAAAGGAGCAAGGAGTCGCTGAAGACCCGCTTGTAATGGAGCCCGGGTTTAAATGTAATAGTTATATTTAAATATTATTTCTCGCACCCTTTGGGGAGTTTGACCTTTTGTTCACTTGGTGGCTCTAGTGAACCAAACTAGAATAAAAGTCCATAATCAATCCGTGTAATATATAGTATTCTATATGCAATAATGCTTATACTATATATATTATATATTATGCAAACATGCTTCAGATGTTCATTAATACGACGCGTATTTTATATATATATATGAATGCGCTACTAAACAAGATGAGACAAATTAATAACAAACCCTCAATTTTTTATTAAGTCCTAAGCGCTCAAAGATATTTGAATATCGAACGTCAGCTTTCTAGCATGATAAAAATTAATAGAGTATTAAATATTTAATATGAGTTTGTTGTGTCACCACAAGGCAAGTATTAAGTATTTAAGATGTTAATTTATCACATTTGATGCTTATAAAGAAAATTGAACAATATTGTTTTGTCAGGTCACCACAAGGATGATATTTTTCTTTTTTGAATATACGGAGTGCTAGGTTGGACTTAACTTGGATAATTTTGATTCTGGATGTGCCACCACTGATCAAAATAATCTAAGAGGCAAAATACAAGGAGTCAGATAGTTGATGTAATTGACAAAAGTTGTTCACCTATTTATTTATATATAGTTTGTTGTGTCACCACAAGGCTATATACATTTGAAATGGGATCCTTATTCTCACTAAAGAAATCTTTAATTAGATTTTGCCAACTATATAAGTGAGGGTAATATAGTTTGAAGAAAATAGTGGGAGATACCAATTTAAAACAAGACCTAAATTATTTTGGTAATTAATAAAAGAATGTATGTTAAAATGTTGTTAATTACAAATTCATTTACGTAATTTTACAATGTCTAAAATTACTATCATCGCAGCTATATTAGATGCTAAATTAATCGAATCAATTAAACGGATTGGTTAAGGAATTTGAGAATAGTTCTCATAGCTAAAAAGCTATCTTATATCCTTAATACGCCTATCCTCGCAAATGGTTGCGCATAATGCCTCCGAGGAAGAGATTGCTACTTTTAGAAAGTGGCAAGATGATGCACAAATGGCTCAATGCATCATGCTCAGATCCACGAGTAACGAGCTTCAAAATACAAGATGAAACTATGGATACTTCTACTATATTCCCGCACGCCAAGTAGTTGATGGTGAGGAAAGTAGGACCGATAGATATCGATATCTAAGGAGCTCTTCCGATCTAGAATGGCTAATGGCACTATAAGTACGCATAAAAAGTTCTTAACATAATCAATTTGATTGATCAATTAGACAACCGGTTTTGTCATGGATGGAGAGTTGAGCCAAGATTTGATCTTCAGACTCACCCCTTAACTCTTTCACAATTGTTGTGAATTTTTCATATAAACAAGCTAGATATCGGCCTCGCCGATTTGCTTAACATATTGAAAAATGTTGAGAGTCACTTTCAAACCAAGAAAGATCAAGTCTTACCGGTAGGGGGCCAAAAGGATCTTCCGAAAAGAAGAACGATTCAAAGAAGGTATATAGAAAGGCAAAAACAAAGGATAATAAGAACAAAACCGATACGGATAAAGAAAGGAGTTTGCTTCCACCGCAATAAGCCCGACACCGGAAAGATACTCACGAGAAGCATCTCGCAGAGGCTAACCAAAGAAGCTTAGTGAAGTTTCTAAGATAATACAAATTTGTTCATGATTTAAAATAAATTTTTCTTTAAGTCAAGGTTCTACTGGGTATTGGATACCGACTTTGGTTATCATAAATATAGATTTATGAAGGACCAAGTAGTAGTAAAGCTAAACAAATATAAGTAATCCTATGTGTGGAAAATATAGCAAAGGTTGCCATATTAGCCATAGAAACTTATAGTTTAGCAAAGCCTACGAGACAAATCTATTAAGTCAATAAGTTGTTATCAGATTCCAGCTTCTTGTTAAAAATATTATTTCCATTTTATCATTGGACAATGAAATCTTTGGTATTATAATTAAGAACAATTGTTGTTCTATTTATAATAATAATGTTTTGTATAGAATCGAATATTACTTAATAAATTTTGTATACTGACTTACGTGAAAATAATTTTGCATGTCGAACAAATTAGTATAAGAAAATGAGATGATCATTCAAAGAGTCAATGTGTATATTTCTTGCTGAATACAAGTGTGAATTATTCGAAGGTTCAAAGAATTCAAAAGAAACAAATTGGCAAAGTATTAGGATTCTTTGGTTGATCAAGGAATAAATACTTGTGCAATAAGTTTCTAGATCATCTCAAATAGTTTTCTCATAATGGACACATCCCGATATCGTAATAATTGATTGATGTATCCGAATGAAAAATCGTGATCTTGTTGGACATGGTGCGATCCAAAATGATTTTACCGACATTCCAAAGATCCTTCCTGGATAATGTCCTAGAAATGGTGAATATCTACGAAAATGGTAACCTCAAAATCCGTCCTACCAAGACTCCATAAAAGTTATGGATGTGGAGGATTCCTAATCTTAAGATGTTAAGATAAGGGTTGTCCAACTTATATGAAACAGCTTCAAAGGATAAGCTTGGGACAAGATTTTATAAGTGTCGAATTAGACGATAACTATTTACTCAAAGGTTCTTTAATGATTAATGTTGAAATCTATATTATCCGGAAAGTCGTTGATCGCTAGGGAGGCTTATCCCTATTGTAGAATAAATATTATTTATTTAAATAAATTAATTGTTTAATTTATTTATTTAAATAAGATTAGAATTGTTCTAATTGATTTATTCACAACCTATTTAATAATACGGAGAACCTAAAGGGTCACACCATAAAAGGAAGAATAATTATTTAAGAAGTTAATGGCATAATCGTAATAATATGTTAAGTATATTTAATTTAATCTATGGTGATAGAATAAATTAAATAGCTTAATATTTATTATTTAATATTTTAGAAATATTAAATATAAATTAATAAGAGGAGTCTTATTAATATTATTACAATTATTATTATTTTAATTTCTAAAAGAGTTTAGGAATTAATTTAATATAAGTACTCTCATTTATTCCTAATAGGATTAGGAGGGAAAATTAGTTAAAGGAGTTTAATTAATTATCCCTAATAAGATTAGGAGCTTAATTAATTAAAAGAATTTAATTAATTAAATAAAACACAATTTCTTAATTGTTAAGGTGGGTTGCCCACATCTATTAATAAGAGGAGTCTTATTATGGGTGTAATGGGTTGTTGACTTTAACAAAGTACGTAATAATTCCAAGTTGTTGGGAGTATGCCTTTTCTATAGAGATAGAAAACTAGGGTTTAGCCAACCACCCTTCTTCTTTGAATTTCTTCTTCCTCGTGGATCACCTCTGAGGCCAAACATTTGGGTGGCTAACGCCGATCAAAGGAAGGAACCAAACCCTATGGATTCAAGATTGAACGCGAAAGGATTTGGAGGTGAACTTGTACTGAGGAAGCTCGATCTTCAAGGGTATGATTTTATTCTTTATCTTTTCGCTTAATTAATAATCGCATGCATAAAGGGTGATCCCGGGTATATGGTTTGTAAATTTTTAAAACTCGATTTTATCACGCTCAGCATTTTTATGCAATTTGATTAAGCGCCATATGAATATTACAAACCTAACAAAGCTTTCTTAGCCCATGTTATGGATTTGAATAAAGACACGTCAAATTTGAATAATATTCCCGTTGTTATTGACTTTCCCGACGATTTCTGAAGAACTTCCCGCCTCTACCCCGTAACGTGAAGTCAATTCTTTATCGATCTTGACCCCGCACAAAGCCCATTTTAAAACCCCATATCGAATGGCTCTATTGAACTTTAGGAGTTAAAGGTCCAACTACGTGGAATTGTTGGACATCGGTTTCATTCGGCCCAAGACATCTCCTCGGGGTGCTCCTGCTTTTTATTCAGAAAGAAGAAAGACGGAGTATGACTTTTCATTGACTATCGTGAATTAAACCATGTCACCATCAAGAATAGGTATCCTCTACCTCGTATTGATGACTTGTTTGACCACCGAGCAAGGGCACAATTCTTTTCAAAAATCGATCTTCCTTCCGGATATCATCACCAAGATTAAATCGAGGATATTCCAAAGATCGCCTTCGTAACTCCAGATGGGCATTATGAATTCTTAGTCATGTCTTTCGACTAACTAATGCTCCCATGGCTTTCATGGATATGATGAACCGAGTATTCATGGAATATTTGGATCGGTTTGTTGTTGTCTTTATTGATGACATCCTCATATATTCCAAAAGTCGTGAAGATCATGAGCACCATTTGAAGTTTTGGTACTCCAAAGGCTTCGTGAAAACAAACTATATGCCAAATTGAAGAAATGCGAGTTCGGCTTGAGGAAGTAGCATTTCTTGGGCACGTCAGTGTCAAAACATGGAGTATCCGTGGACCGTGCCAAGATTGAAGCAATACAAAGTTGGGGAGCAACCAAGTCAGTGATCAAGTACGAGCTTTCCGGGTCTAGTTGGTTATTATCGAAGATTAGTGGAAGGGTTTTCTCGAATCGCTACTCCATTAACTCAAATTAACTCTAAGGATACACAATTCGCTTGGAGCGAAGAATGTGAGAAGAGTTTCCAAGAGCTTAAGAGGAGACTTATTTCTAAGACTGCTCTAACAATACCATCCGGTTCGGATGGATTTGTTATCATGACAATGATGCTTCGAGCAAAGGGTTGGGAGGTATTCTCACGCAACGGGGAAAAGTCATAGCCTATGCCTCATGACAACTTAAAGAGTATGAGAGGAATTATCCTACTCATGATCTAGAGTCAAGCGCAATGATGCGTTTACTGCTTAAAGATATGGAGGCACTATCTATATGGGGAGAAAGTGGAGATATATTCGCACCATAAAAGCCTTAAATATTTCTTCACTCAAAAAGAACTCAACACGCTGGCAATGACGTTGCTCGAAGCTATTGAAAGACTTCGACCACACTATTCAATACCATCCTCGAAAAGCTTAACGTGGTAGTGAAGCGCCGAGAAAGATCATATGGGAATGAGTGCGATGATGTCAAGTATACGACGATAGAGCCAACTTTAATAGAAAAAGTTAAGGTCGTTTGCCACCAACCCGAGAGTGATGCGCGAATGAAGAAGAAAGTACAAGAAGGAGCTATTCCTAAGCGAGAATTGATGAAGAAGGAATACTTCGATTCTACTCTGCACTTTGTGTCCCTAACGACTCGATTTGAAGTACAAGATTATGATGGAGGCACACACACACCATTTGCAATCCATCTCGGAAGTACCAAAATGTATCGTGATCTTCGACATACATTTTGGTGGAACAATAATAGAGAGAGATTGCAAAGTTTATCTCGATGTGTTTAACTTGTCAACGTAAAGGCGAGCATCTAGTACCTAAGGGTTCGTTGCAACCACTTGAGATTTCGAAATGGAAGTGGGAACATATTACCATGGATTTCATTCACGGTCTTCCTACGGCTTCTCAAGGCATCAATGCTATTTGGGTTATTGTTGATAGATTAACCAAGTCTCGCTTCATTTCTTGCCGACACGGAGACTTATTCCTCGAACGCCTTGCTTGATATGTGCGTGAATGAGATTGTGAGGTTGCATGGCATGCTGTAGATCCATAGTTTTGGATCGTGACCCAAGATTCACTTCAAGATTTTGGGTTAGCTTGCAAAAAGCTATGGGCACGGATTCTGATTCTTCGCATACCATCCTCAAACCATTTGACAATCGAAAAGGACTATTCAAACTCTTGAAGATTTATTAAGACTCGTGTCCTAGACTTCAAGGGCGGTTGGGATAAGTATTTACCATTGGTGGAATTCTCCTACAACAACAATTTATCGTGTAAATATAGGTGTGGCTCCATTTGAAGCATTATATGGACGAAAGTGTCGCTTCCAAGATGTTGGGACGAGGTGGGTGAAGCAACATTGTTGGGACCCGAAAGTTGATACGTATGATTACGGAAAAGATCCAAATGATTCGACAACGTGATACAAAAACCAAGACAAGATCGACAAAAGAGTTATACGGATCTTCATCGAAAGGACGTGGAATTTAGTATAGGGGGATCATGATTGTCATGAAGTTGCTCCATGGAAGGGAGTTACAAGATTTGGGAAGAGAGGAAAGCTCAATCCACGATTTATTGGTCTATTTCAAATTCTTGATCGAGTAGGAAATGTAGCCTATAGACTCGCGTTACCTCGAAAGTATGTCTCGTGTTCATAATGTGTTTCATATATCAGATTTCAGAAATACGTGAAAGACCCGAACCACGTTATAGAGTTAGAACCAGGACGAGAGATAGCAAGACTTAACGTATGAGGAGGTACCATCAAGATCTTGGATAGGAAGGAGCATGTCCTACGCCAAGAAAGGTCATACCACAAGTTAAAGTTCGTGGAGGAATCATGCTATAGAGGAAATGACCGGGAATTGGAAACGGAAATGAAAGCGAGGTATCCTCACCTTTTCAAACACTGTGTACGTCGCCAATTTTCGAGGACTTAAATTTCATAAGGAGGGAGGTTGTAAGACCCCAACTTATTATTAATGAAATTTAATTTTCTCTATTTATTATTTTGAAATAGTAAGGGTTGATTTGATTAATGTGGATAGTTAGGGTAAAATACGCAAATATTTTAAAATAAGCAAGTTATTATAAAATATTCATTGTTGTCGAGGGAATATTCGTTTGGTCGTGGAATATTCGCATCGTTGGGGAATATTCGCATTTACTTTGCAGCCCATGTGTGGGCCCCATAATGGAAAGCGATTGGATGAAGAAAACGACAAATATAAGTTGTTTAAAAATAATAACAGAAGTTATTACCAATTAATACCGTTAAAATACTCTATGGTTAAAACACGTTAGAAGACACTGCAGATTGCACCAATTATCGATTCTTACGTAAAGAAGGCACTACTCAATAATGGTTACGAATTATCGCTCAAAGATTTTATTTTATTGATTCAATAATTGCGCGTTGATATTTTATATTATCGTTGTTTCAATAAATTGTCATTACACAAGATTTTCCATTATCGAGCAATAATTCATATTATCCTAATAATATTATTGGATAACATTATTGGCAATGTCTAGAAAGTTCGCTCAAGGAGAGGTTTGGTCACCTAATCAATTGCCAAGAAGTGAGAAATCTTTATCGAAAGCCCCCTCTTCCTGAACCGCCTCGTCACAATATTGTGATTCAGAATATTATTTGTGAATAATTAATTATTGATTCATATGATAAGAAAAATATTGATTTTATGTGGATATAGATGGAGAAAATTTTTAATGTGACAATTGTTGAAAATTGAAATTTTATCTTTTTCTCGATAAAATAATTCATTTAAATATATTATTTTAATAATATAATAATGGTGATATTTTTACAACGAATGTGGGATATATGAGTATACGAGGAGGAAGAGTATTTTTGTTGCAATAAATATTTAAAACATGTTAAACATGTCTATGGACCCCATTTATCGATCGAAATTTGATTATAAAATGTGAAAATCGCCTCGCTTGTGGATTTTATTCAATTTTTGTTTAGAATTTGGAAAACTTTCTTCCGCAAAGTTGTAGAGAATTGAATTTTCTACAAAAATCGCGAGATTCAATTTTCTCGCAAAAGGGCTATTTATTATGAATTATTGAAGTCCAAGTTCAAATAATCGATTTCGGAAGTTCAAAATATTTAAAATTAGAAAAACGTTTTTTGTTGTTAGTCTTGTGTAGTAAAGCTGGTTTGGTGGCTGATGTTGGGCAAATTAAGTAGTGCGTTGGAAAAATATATATATATATATTATTAAATTTTCTCGCTTTGGTGTTCTAAGCATTTTTCCTATAAATAGGTGCTTAGGTTAGAATTGAAAATCACACCGTAAACCAAGTTTTCTCTCTATATTATCGAGTGTATTCTTGTGAGTATTTTGAGTATACTTTGAGTATTGCTATACTGATGCAAGTTCAAGTCATACTTATATCCTGTTTTTACTGTAAGATCTTGTCTTTGTGAGGTAAGGGATATTTTTTTTTAGAATGATATTATTTCTTCAATATCATTATCTTTGAAATATCGATCCGAAGTTTTTATCAAATTTGGAACTTTTGGTGTTTGAAGTTACTATTCACGTGATACTTCAAGACTATTCACGATAATCTGACACTATTTATGAATAATTCAAGCACTATTCATAGAAAATGAAAATTTTTCCTTTCGCCTAAAATATCTATTGTGGATACTAACTTTGATTGTATCCATGTTTTGATCATTCTTGAATTTTACACCACTATAATTATTTTGAGGTATTTTTGGACATGGATAAAACAAAGTACTAATCCTTAATCCTTAATCCTCGCTATTTTGTTTCACTAGATTCGCTTTCTTTAAAAATATTTTTCATCATCCTCGCCTTAAATGATGATATTATTGAATATCTTTGGCCCGTAGTGCAAAGATGAATGATTTCTCAGAATATCTTTGGCCGTGAAGCAAAGATGAACAGTGTTTAGATGAACACTGACTAACCGATGAATATCTTTGCCTTTAGTAGTGCAAAAAATGAATATTTGATTCCGTATATATATTGGTTGTTGTTACAGGGATAAAAGATAGACGATGAACTTTTAAATTCATACATGTAAGATAGTAGTTTGCATTCTCTACTTAACTCTTCTAATGAATTATTATTTCACGCTAATATTGATTTAAAATTTGTTGTTTATCAGATTCTATTAGATTTTTCTCGTTGAAGACTAACGATAATTTGTTGTATATTATCTTAGTCATAATATTCTTTATTTGGCTAGTTGAGCTCACCCTTTTCCTTTTTGTTCCATTTTTCTTCTCGTGAGGCGAGAATATAAATGAAATACGCAGCCTGGGGTATGAATTGAAAGTTCTAGAGAGAGTTATTTAGTAGTCCTCACCATTTTTGTAAAATAATGTGTCAATAAATGTGATGAGGATTTATCTCGAAGTATAGATATTGTCTGCAAGATAATATTTGTATTCAAACTCACAGCTTTTATTGTTGTAATAATAAAGTTGAGTTGTTTACATGTACGTATTGACAACTCGTGAATGGGTGATGTATACCTATTTTGGGGGCGCCACATCACCCATCTCAGGTCGCCACTTACATACATGGTACATAAATTCAAATACAACTTAATAATACAACCGTCGCAGGTATAATAATCTGACAAAACATAAGTTGTGAGTTTGAATACAAATATTGTCTACTAGAGATTATACAAACTCAAAAGGAGTCCTCATTACAATTATTATCACACTATTTCACGTAATAGTGAGGACTACTAATGCTATCATCCGTCCGCCACCGCTTTCCGACTAGTCCCCTGCTACGCTCTCATTTCACGAAGAGAACAATAAAAGTAAAAGGGTGAGCTCAACTAGCCCAAGAGAAAATATTATGACTAAGATAATGCGTAATATATTATCGTTAGCCTTCAACAATGGTTAAACCGATACAATATAACAACCATCAAGTTTAACTGCTAATTGAACAAGCAATCCATTAAAAGAGTCAAGAGAGAATAAAATCTACTATCTTTTATGATTTAGAAGGTTTTCATCACTTTTATCATTGGGACTCACCAATAAATAATCCACATCATCGAATCACCCCGCACTACTACCCAGGATATTCTTTAAGATCACGACCACAATTATCCATGCATTACGGGCCAAGAATATTTGTGTATTCAATAATGGTTATGATCATGCCAACAATCGTCCATCAATGCTCTAGGGCCAATGAGGACTTTTACCACATCATTTGTAACATTACTACCATGATTACAATCAATAATCCCCGGTCATAATCATACCAAGTCCATCTATGCACTATAGGCCATGTATGACTTTCAACAAAATATAAACACGAGGATGATGAAAATGATATAAGAATTCAATAAAACAAGTTCAAGAATTATTTTATCCAGAACTAATAACGTCCAAATTGTCAACATGATATCGCTTTGTAGAGTAAAATTCAAGAATGCTCGTAAGAATATTTCCATGAAAGATATTTGGATGAAGCGCAAATATCGAGGATATTCCACTAATTTCATGGAGTATAAGTCAAAACTTTAACCAACCGAGTATAATAAGGAATAGAATAACAAAAGAAATCACCAAGCGTCGCGATAGATCGCATACGCAGTTATTCCAACAAAATAATAAATAACGGAATCGTGTCCCACAGAAAACGCATGCACGGGATATTCCAATGTAATAATAAAGATGGAATCAGTCCCACGTAGAACGCATGCATACGATATTTTCAACGAGAATAATAGAGACTAATCAGTCCCACAGTAGAATGCATGCAGAAGATATTCCAAATGTAATAATAAAGACGGAATCGTGTCCCACGTAAAACTCATGTAAACGATATTGCAAATGTAATAATAAAGAAGGAACCAATCCGACGTAGAACGTCTGCATGTGGATGTTCCAATGAATGATAAAGAATGGAACAACGTAAGAATTTCACCAAGTATAGGGTAACCCTCAGATATACAAGTTATTCCAATGTAATAATAAAGAATGGAATAATGTAAGTTCTCTTCATAGATAAGAAAGAAATAATACTCCCTACGAAAGTACAACAAATAATATTCCCTACCTTGGAAAAAAAAAAAACTGATCTTTGGAATAAGGAGGTAATGCATTTCTCTTCTTTCTCTCTATAATTTCTCTTTATAATAATTACTCTAAAGATTTTGTGAATTGGTGAGAAATGAAGGAAGAATGAGCTTTTATTTATAGGAAAATATAATTTCGATAATCAGACGTTTTGGGGCTCGAAAATTATAAAGACAATACCTCCAATTTTTCTTTCATTTATAATTTAGTCCTCGCAAGTATTATCAATATTGCTACCAACTCCCCTAATAGTAAATAATGTGAATCAATAGTTCAATCATGTGAATCAATAGTATAATCATGTGAAAAATACAAATTTCAAATATAAGACTCCATCTATACCTCTATTTTTAATTTAGTCATGCAAGTATTATAAATCTTGCACCAACTCCCCTAATAGTAAATAATGTGATTCAATAGTACACATATGTGAACAAATAGTTATATAAGCATGTGAATTAGTAGCAATTAATTGCTCATTTATCCGATAAATTACCCGATTTATCAATATAACCCTGTACATCAATTATCAACTAATAAATATCGATTTTCACTAACATAAACAATTCCAACATAATGAAACTATTTTTATCAAAAATATAAATTTTGAAATTTTAAAGTTTGACTTTTCCTTTTAAAAAGTCAATGCTGCCTTTTTGACCAAATAAGAATCCTTAAAATTTTATGTTTATAGACTATTTTTACTAATTTCACGATCCGCACTCAAATATCACA